>PVKS010007086.1:0-37203 GCA_004027875.1 Aplodontia rufa | reverse complement strand
TGTGCATTATGCTATGTGTATAGGATGTAGATATGAGGATCACCTGCTAGAAGTGGAGGAATGCTTTACAATAGTCAAAAGGAAGGTCTGCTAGGATCAAGTCCACCCTGGGCAGCTACTATGGACAGAGCACGTGCACAGGACAATGTCATGCATCGTGCTATGCAGTTGGGAAGCTGGTAGTAGGTGATGGAGATGGAGTAGATAAGGACACAACTGCATATTGGTGAGGACCTTCTATCTGATGCAGACACTTAGCCTCTAATTGAAAAGCAAAACAAGAACAAGACATGAATGCTTTTAAATCCTGAAATGTCAGAATTAAGGATGTGCTACCACAGAATGTGCAGCATCCAGCTGAGTCTAAAACTGGTTAGCTCCAGTGTCAACATATCCAATCAGATTAAAAATTACAAGCAACTAGAGACAAGGTGAAATCAGAGTGTTCAAAGGTCAACTGACAAAGTATTATCCATCGATATGTATTTTGAATAAACCAACTAAATTCACTAAAAATAAGTGCCTTCCTGAAAAATAATTTCTGTTTGGGTAGCGAGCATAGCACCATAGAGTCCATAGGCTCTGAGGTCAGATAAATCTTGCTGTTATTCTGCCTCCACCAGTTGGTTAGGACATGGCCTTGGCAGACGACTTGGCTAATGAAGTCCTGCCTTGTCCAAATTAAATTCAGAAAGAAAAGAATTGCATCAGTGGGTTTCTTTTGTGGGAAAAATAATTAACATGTATGACCACTTGCACACTGGATGCTTAATAAACATTTTTCTCATTTTGCTATCTCATAAAACCCAACACATTTCCCTTTGTTTTCACTGAAAGAGCTGGACATTAAATATTACTAGAGAGAGAATTTCCGGTAAACTTTTACTCTCCTGAATAAAATCTTTTAAGAAATCTCCACTGCACAGAAGGTGAGAGCTGTTTTACTGCATATCTTACATTGCTGCCTCATCATAGTAAATTATTTCTGCTTATTAATGATGAAGTTTGGTTCTGTCAGACCCCAGGGAGAACTTCCCTTAATAGCCCTGCATCATGCACCCATACCACCCTCCAACGATCATGCACCCATACCACCCTCTAACCATAACCCTCCAACCATCAGGCATGCACACCACCCTCCAATCATCCCACACCCATGCCACCCTCTAACCTTACTACCCTCCATCCGTCTCGACCACATCCCTCCATTGTGTTGTGTTGGGAACAGTTGTTTACGTGTATGCCTTCTGTACTACCGGCTCTGGCAGGAAACGGGAGCCTTTACCTTTCTTGTTCCCCAGAGAATTCTGAGTCTGTGGTGCAAAAACTATCATTACATATACTTCTTAAATACCCTTGAATATAATTGTGTATATTTAATTCTTATAAAGAAAGAATTATATGAATAAAAAAGTGTAAATCCATATATTATTCATTAATATCTAATCTTGCATATTTTGTACATGAAATTATTTTATAAAAATACATTTTTAGAGATGTTTTGGGAAGGGGAGGGGAGGGATAAGGGTGGGTAATTAGGGGGGAAACTTGAGGGTAAATCTAATCTTCAGAATCTATATATATATTATATTATTTTGTTAAAAGATTGTGAGATTATTCACACAATAAATAAATTTCTGAATAAAAAAGAAAAAAATGTTCAATTTGCATAATTTAAACTATTTTTAGTTCTATGCATAAAATTACTGTCTGTGAGGAGCAAATGGCAAAGACAACACGAAAAATTCTTCTGTAACAGACACTTAAAAGGTTAAAATCTGTACGTGTACACATATGTATTTTGCTAGGAAGAAAAGTAAGGAAACCCCAAGAACTCACCCATCCCCACAACAAAACTTTGTAAAGCATGACTGCAGAGATGCACCCAAGCACAAGGCTTCTCCTGTTCTCTCGGAGCGTTATGTTGAAGTTGATCTCCAAATCAGTAACGTGAAGTGTAAGATGTTGGAGGTGATCAGTCATAACTGCTTACCCTCATCAATAGGATTAATGCTGTAACAAAAGGGCCCCGAGGGAGCTTACTCACTCCTTCCACATGTGAGGATGCAGAAGGTGTGATCTGTGAGGAGCAGGCCCTCACCAGACCCTGCACCTGCTGTACCTTGATCGTGGACTTCCTCCAGAACTGTACAAAAACTTCATTAATTTAGGAAGTGCCCAGTTGAAGGTATATTGTTACAGCAGCCCAAACAGACTAGGATGCCATCTAGTTCAAGCATGACTCTGGGTGTGTGTGGGTGGGGTGCCTTCCAGGAGACCCCAACTTGTTTTCAAATGGCGTAGTCATCTGGATCCCCACTGCCAGCATTCACAGCTACAAGCCAAGGGCCAACTCCAGTCACCGTTGATTTGTGATGATTTGTGCTCCACTTAAAGTTGCATGGGGAGCTTTAGAAGGATGGGTTTTGATGTTATTCATTTGATTTCTGGTTGATGCAAGAAGAATAACCTGTGACGAAACACATGGGAAACTTGGAAAGCACTAGTGAGAGTCCTGTGATGCAGTTCTGTGTAATTGAATAGCAAAGAACCGGGGGCTTGTTTAATTTCAGGGGTGGAAGTGAAGAGGGAGGGACACATGAAAGAAAAACTCCAAAATGCTTTCTCACATATTGAATGCATTCATGGTGAAGAAGAAGTAGGAATAGAATAGATCCCAAGTTTCTGGATAGACCCAATTAGCACAGGTCATTGTTTTAATTCATCAGGTTGGGCTTTCACGATTTCAATGGGAAGGTGAGCAAATACAGGCTGGAAGCCGTCAAACATCCCAGAACATTTCTCTAGCAATTAATGACTTTTTATAATACCCCTTGGTGTCTCATACTAAAGGTCCTCTTCCTTGTTATTTAGCATGTTTTCTTAGGTATTCTTCATCCTTTGTCCTGCGGTGAACCACAAGTTCTTTTTATCATTATTTTAAGCTCCTACAAATTGTCCTCTTGTGAGTTTGATTAGACAAATTCTTAATTAAAATATTAATCTTTGAAAGTTTTCCATGTATTTAATACTGACTTTTCCCACCACAGTCATAATAAGCTGCCCTTATTCAGATTTTATTTTATAGCCTTCATTTATCTGTCCATAAATAAACCTCATATTCCTGGAATAAAACCCACTTGTTTGGTATATGTAACAAGTTGTTGGCTTTAGTTTATTAGAATTTGGTGAGCATTTTTGCATCACCTTCATAAGCTTTATAAAGGGTATTAGTCTACAAGCGATTTTCTTTTCTCTTCTCTGATGTCTTTACCTGACTTTGATATCATGGTAATGTCAGTCTAATACAATGATTTAGGGATGCTCATCTCTTTTATATATATTTGGGAATAGTTTGAGAAAGATTGGTTGTAAACTTTATCTCAATCTTTGGTAAAATTTACCAGGAACATTCTGGTCCTGACATTTCTGTCAGTTTGTAGTTGTCAAGAGGGTATTGGTTAGTCATTAACTCTTATTGGTTATATATTTTTGAGTCAGATAATTTTGTGTTTCCAAAAATATGTCTCTTTCTTCTAGGTTATCTAATTTGTTGGTAAGCAGTTTTCCACAGTATCCACTTATAATTCTTTTTATTTCTGTGGGTTCATAACACTGTTGCCAAATTTATTTTATTTATTTACATATAATGACTTTCTTTTATACATTTTTGACAGAAAAATACATTTTACTATTTATATTGCTATCTAAGATCTCTTTTGGGTACTTTATGCACAGAATATCTTTTTACATCATTTTGCCCTCAACTTGTAAGGTTCTTCACATTTAAAATGCATCATTTGGGCAGGGAGGCAGTTCAGTAGTACACTTCGAAGGCAGGCGGAAGACCTTGGGTTCATTCCCAGCTCTGAAAATAAATGAGCAAGTACAGTGTTTCGCGAACATCACAGAGTTGTTCTGATCTCTGTCCTTTAGTGGAATTGTTCAGTCCACTCATATTTGAAAGAATTTCTGGTAATCCAGTTTGGTTTCCTTTTATAATTCCTGTCTTTCCTGGTATTCTGCTCATTATTCTCCATGTTTCCTGTAGCTCTTTGAATGTATTTAAGACAGTTAGTGTGTTTACCCAGTAAGTCCAATATCTGCTCCCTTAGAAACAGTTTCTATTAATTTCCTCTATAATTTTGCTGCATATTTTCCTGTTTTACTTGTGTGTGTGCGCGCGTAAACTGCACATTTTGTACATTTTGAACTTAATGTGATAGCTTTGGCACTTAGATTTATTCCCTTCCTAGGTTTTGCTTGTCTGTGTGTCTGATGGATTCTCGCTTGTTGCAGGTTTAAATTGTTTATCTAGTGACTTTTAGAACTATGTAGAGTCTGTATCTCTCTCATTTGGGATCTCTGAGGTCTCTGTTTTGTCAACTTATGTTCAGTTAGTGTTTTTATAGAGATTTTCTTCAACGGACAGTGAAAAACAGAGAGAGAGAGAGAGAGAGAGAAGTTAAGAAAAGGGGGAATCCTAGAACCTGCCAGCTGGCTGCTTTGCGGGCTCATTAACCCTTGGGCTGCTGCGTGGCTCCCCTGCTCTCCGTCTTCACTTCCCAATGGCACCAAGGCTCAAGAAAAGCCAGGGTGAAACGCCGGGGTCTTCAGAGGTCTTGTCTGAACGCACTTTTCTTTCCTGGGCCAGAGCTTCCTTCCTGGACTCAGAACAAACAGGCACTACCAAATGCTTTTATTTCCCAAAGAATTTCTCTCCCCAGAATTTCCTCCAGATGTTCAGGTGCTCTATCGTCTGCCTCAACTGTAGTCTTTTGTCTTAGAAGTCTATGTTTTGTTCATTCGCCTTGCTGTGTTTTTAAGGAAGAGCTACTCTTTTTCCATGCGGTGTACATTTCTGATTAGCTGAAACGGAGCCAAGCGCCTTGCCTCAGTTCTCCAGGTAGGTAGACGTGGCCACATGCAAGTCCTTGAGAATGAAAGGTGCCTTTGCCTGCATGAGGGATCAGGGTCCCTCCCTGGAGACCCAGGCTGCGTCTTCAGAAGCAAGCAAAGATGCCAGCATTTCCTTTCCCTTGGTTTAGTATTCACGGATTTTTATGAACCTTTGATTGATTTTCAGAGTGTAGGCAAAGTTGATTATGACATTTTTCCTTAGTATTTGGTGTTCCTGTGAAGGGTTGGGCCTTCGAAGATGCCTACTTTGATATTTCCACTGACGGCACAGGCTCCTATGACATTTAAGTCCTGAGGTGAGGTTCTTAGCCCACATTCTCAGCATAGCAAGACAACTCAGGACCCTATATTATTTGAGCAAAATGATTCATTGGACTTCAACTCTGTTCTGAGACCTCAATAAAATAGATGCCACATCACTTAAAGGACTCTTTGCCAAAGTGGTTAATTATACTATACATAAGACTTAAAGGACTAAATAGAGAAATCCTGTCACAGAGACTTTGTGAAGACTGTGTGACTCCCACAGAGAGGTTGTCTCTCATAATCACAGTTAGAGATTCAAAACACCCTCCAAATTAGTGCATTCATTTTATAACCAGAAAGCTGTGTCTAAGACATGCAGAGGACCAGAAGTCACAAGAGAAGTTTCAGGAGATACTCTCAGATAAATATGCAGATGCGGGACAAAAGAATTTACTAGCCCATCTCTACTTTGCCCCTCCTTAGTTATCCAGGGGTTACTGGGTATTTTACATAAGTGTTTTGCGTGATGTGTATTCTTCACAATAAATAGGATAGTTGCAGCAGTGTAAACTGAGTTTCAGAAAGGCTTCATAATCTATCAGTAAGAGGCAGACCTTTAATGTAATCCTGATTAGTTGACAATCTTCTTTCAACTACAGTTTGAAGGACTTTTATGTATTCTATGTTTTTCTTAGCCAGACAGAATAGGGAAAGAGCTCAAGTCACTGCATGCTTCCAAAGGGTTATGAAATCCTCTTGCTGACTAATGGTGACCATGGTGACTGCAACCTCACTGTGAGCCACCCCCTTGAGCAGGGCACCAGCCCAGCATCAGCACTAGGTGACATCCTTGCTGCTCTTGCTGGGTGAAGGTCTTTGCAGGGCTTGACCTCTGTGATGTTTTTGCCCAGTGGGTCATGGCAGATGCGGCACGTCTGCTTGAACAGTCATCATTCAATGACAGATATTCTAAGTTATGTGCCTTCGGTTAAGAATTTCCATTGCCACTGGAAATTTCCAATGATTCATGAGGATCATATTTTTCTAAATTCTAGGAAAGGTATCATTTTTCAGATATATCATATTGTTGAGAATAATAAGGAGTGAACTCACAGAAAATACTTTAGAAACTTTTGGGTGACTTTGATCATTTTAACAACTAAGCATAAAAGAAAGAAGTATAAATCAATAGCTTTCAGCATTCATATTTTACCATTTGTTCAACCTTGTTTGAGTGCCTATTATTTATCAAGTTCTTATGTCATACGTGTTTGAATTATTTGAAGCTATGTTCAAAGAGGTTACTATCTGAATTTTTGAGAGAATGCTCCTCATGCCTCCCCTATAATATGTAGTCTTTTAATATGGAATTAGTGGCATTATCCAAATACATTTATTTTTTTCTCGTAATCAGCAGTCAGTACCTATTCCAAATGAATTAATACATAGCACAAAAGGTTGGGAGCTGCTTAGCAGTGACATTCAGTATATTATGTTTGAATTGTCTTAAAATAGCATTTAAATGATATTGCTTTTTAGAGATGGGGGAGATTCATGGAAATTTTAATTAAAATGTGGATTGGATTCTATCAACAGATATCTCTAAGAATATCACTGATCAGATCTGATGGAGATACTCTCTTCACATAAGAAAAATCTCGTGTGTACCTCTTCTCACTGACCTTTAGACTTTGTAACAGTCAACAAAGAAATTGACTAAATCAGTACAGTTTTGACTGCAGTCTCCTTGGCTAAACCAGTGAACTTTTGATAGAAGCTGGTGCCTTATGCAGAACTCAGAAACCCCATGGAGTGTGCAAGTTGCTTCAATTCCTATAAAGAAGTAATCTGGTCAGAGACTGCAATGGTTGGATTTAGATTCCTAAGAGACAACCACAATACCATTTTGAATATCTAAGTGACAACACCAGAGGACAGACACCTGAATATACACATGCACACACACGAACGCAATACCTTCCCTAACTTCTAACACAAGCGTGTTCATTTCATATTAATGCTCGATTCATGGCATACAAAACTTATGCCAACTGTTTGTGTTTGTGTGTGTAATCATATGTGTGTGCCTAGAAGCCAAAATTTGCCCATATCTTGTATATGCATTATATATTATTAGATACTATATAACAGATCTGGGCAAAATTTGGGTTCTAGTTTCCATGTCCATAAATTATGTTTATTTACTGGAGATGAATCTGTGGAAATCTCCTATCTTCTGAAAACTTGGGTGATGCTGACTACTGTGGTTCAATAACTATATTTTGAGAATCAGGTAACTAGGGTTTCTATAGTCTTTTCTGACATTATCAGTTCTGACTTTTAAGAATATTTCCTTCCCAACCTTATATGATCATACCCACAGGAAGGATGCTGGGATGGAGCCTGGAGATTGATGGAAAGGACTCTGAGAAGGAAACTGCCCCTCAGCCTGGACCCAGCACACACTAAGGAAAGGCCAGTGGACTATATTTGCTGTTTCTGAAAAATCTGGTAAATAAGAACTGACGGTAAGGTGCTGCGGAGTGGAGGAAGAGGGCCAAGGTGCAGGACTGCTACCTGCATACTAAGGAAGGCGCCTCTGAGCCACAGTTCCCTACTTAAAGCCGGGTGACTCCTGCAAGATGGAGGCTTTAGTCCACGTAGCACATCTTTAAAATTGCCCCAGAATCTATAAATCTGCTTTTACCCTTCAGTTCCAATTTTTCAAATATTTGATAAATAATCTCATTTCCTATACATGTTAAAATTTACTTTAAAAATTTAAAAACAAAATAATATGAGTCCTTTTTAAAGCATACATAATTTTGAAAACCCTCTTTTAAGAAATATATAGATATAATAACATATACAAAATTACATTTAAAATTAAGTAGTAGGATAAAACCACAGATTTCAAAGTGCTGATAAATGCACAAAATTCACATATTTTTAACTCAAGAACTGTATGACATGTGCTTGTAAATTTTTTTCTGTATTTTTGCAAAAATTTTTGAACTCTCTGGCTGCGTGCTTTGACTGCCTCTTTATATGATGTGCATTTATATTATACTCTTTCAAGATGTTGCATCTGATCTAAGAATACTGGTTTCCAATGAGGAGGGGAGATTGGGAATAAAGAAAAATCATTATAATCCTCCCAATTTTTCTTGACAGAATATACTTAATTAGTGTCTGTTACAAATCAAGTGCTTGGACGTTGACTAAGTGTCCGTACAGGGCCTGGCTTAGATGTCGATAGAACAGTGAGTAATGACAGAGGCTGCCCTGGTGTTTCTGATCTGCACCATTCGTAGCGGCAATGGGGCTTTGTTGAAAAACATCTGATGTGAAAATTGGGAGATGAGGATTTCTGAGCAAGCTATGCCATGAACAGGTTGAGAGAGCCTGGGTGAGTCACACAACCTCTTCTGGAGTTTGCTCATCTGTCAAATTAAAAATTCAACAGTGCTAAGCAAATCCACACTAAGTGGTTAGTTTTATAAAATTTGATATCTAAGACCAGGATGAAATATTAAATCATACCAGTAAGTAATAATGCATGTATTTATGTATTGGTAGATATAATTAGTTGTGTCTCTGAATCTGATTTTTAAATAATTTAAATATTTAAATTAAACTGTTCTCACACAAAAAAGGTTTACTGTAAACTACATATAGTTTACTGATTTTTCCATAAAGTTACATGCTCAGTCAAAATGATATTAAATAAAATTCTGAAATATGTAACAGTAACAGAGACAGAGCGGAAGTCAGATATCCTCTAGGACTCGTTACCTTTCTCCTGAAGAATGTGTTCAGGCTATTATGAAAGGATCGTTATGACATCAGAAGTGATCCGAGGGCAAGGGGATAAAAAATTGTCTATAACTGAAAATGCATTAGGATTCTACAATGTCTGCATCCATCACCCCTGAGTTTTTATTATACACTCATTTATATACTTTGCTGGAAAAACTATCATTCTTTGAAAATGTGATAGCTATTAACAGGGGGAAAATAAAGGGAACAGAAGAAATAAAAAAGTATTTCTAAAAGAAAATGACTTTTCTTAGCTGCAAATAAGAAAACAGTATTTTTTATTCCTCTAGGAAGTTTAAACCACAGGAAGTGACAAAGCAGCTGATAATTAAAAGTAGATTTTGTTCTACAGTCGTCTGGGGGCAGTTCAACTCTAAAGATTATAGCATATTACTATGCTGATCTCAAAGATCTTTGGCTTAGAATAATTGTAGAAAGATTTAAAAACCTAATGTCTCTATTTTGTATGCAATATATGACATGGTGTTTATGTATGTCCTAAGCATAAGCCAGGCATGAGAATTATTACACAACAGTCAGGGAGCAGACCAACAAATTCAGAGCTACTCAAGGGCTTGCTGTGATGATGGAAACAGCTCAAACCCTCACCGTGCAGTACGTGGCTGCCCAGGCTTGGCGACTGAGCACCAGAACTGTGGCTAGAGCAAGCAAGACGTTGAATTTTCAGCTGCATTGAAGGCGAGTTTCCAGGATGGCCAGAGTCGCCATATTGAGCAGGTGGTTTGGGTACAAACTTCATTGTAGAAATGAAGAAGTTGAAGCATGTAGAAAACTTGCCCCCATTATTGCCAAACTGGCAGAGGCAACTGCAACCAGCCCATCTTCCAAATTTTGTTGTCCTCACTCCCTTTCAAAATAGCATGATTTGCCAGAGTTTCCTGTAAGGATAACAAGTATATCTCAGGTCAAAAATGGATGCAAAGTAATGAAAAAAACCCATCTAAGTAAAGAATGAGTGTGTTCTAAATCATCCCTTTTATTTAGTTTTTCAGTTTAATATCTTTTTTTTTTTTTATTAGTGTGGTTGGTGCATTCAAGGGACCTTGAACAGAGATGGTCCGCAAAAGCAAATTGAGGGGTTGAGAGGTTGGAGCTGCTGCCTGGGTGTATTGTATCAGCATGGGGCTGACTTCATGAGTAGGAGGAGATGTCAGTAAAAACGTTCCCTGCTCACTGTAACTTTTTAAAAACTTTAACTCCATGCATCCTATTGAGCCAGTAGCAGAAGCTCTGGGAAAAGCTGGCCTGGATGACTCAATGCATTTCGCATGCATAGGATTCACACAGTTGACTGCTAAAATGCAGGTGCTCATGGGAACTGGGGCTCAATCTCTAGCCCAGGATGCTCTAGGTCCTAAGTAGAAATCATAAATTGACACCTGAACCATCTCAAGGTGGAGCTTAGAAAGTGAGGCCAGACACGTCAGCCTCCGTTTGGAGTGAGTTTGGTGCCTCCACTAGACATACACGTCTGCCTCTGGTGGGGCATACGGCAAAATGCACTGGGCAAACCATGCTACTCAATGATGAAATGCGCATAACCTAAATGGCACAGTCAGGATGGTGTGTGTGGTCACTGAGGTTAAAAGAGAATCTACAGTCAATGCGCCCAGCACAACACAGGGTCAACCACACGAGACGTTTGATATTCCTTAGCATGGCTGTTTTAACAGCACTGATACATATTTGGCATAAAGCAAAGCACACATGTTGAAAGGACATAATTTGATAAGCATGACACCATGATTTCAAAATTCTTTTAAGGCAGTAAATTCGGGCAATTTCAGAATTCTGCTCATTAAGTTTCCCTTTTCTCAGGGATCATTATCCTAGGTTGCCTGAAGTCAATGCTCTAAAACTGTTGTATTAACATATCTGGTCCTGATGTTCACTCTTTGTGGGCAACAGGGTAAATCCAGTCTCATTTTCTTAACCTTGGCTTGCCGTGGTGCCTGTTTGGTAATTATCTTTGGCCTTTCCCATAGTTCATATGGAAGCAATGTGCAAACCTGAATAGGAGGACCTGAGGAAGAACAGCAAGCATCTCTAATGATTTCAGACGCACTAAGAGGTGCCTTCACTCCCCCATCTCTTTTCTAGAATATGTAACCTTTTACTTTCTTGTCCAGACTGGCTGGTGCCTGTCTAGTCAGCCCAAGCACATTCATGTCTTTATGCTTTGTGAAGATCAGCTCCTCTCCCCAGATCCCTGGTGGCATATCTAGGACATCATCTGCATCTTCTCTTCACACCAGCAGGCAGTCAAGCCCTCCTGGAGAATCACACACAGTGTGTTCATTTGACTAAGATACGACTGCTGGGGAGGCTGAGGCAGGAGGATGGCAGTTCCAGGGCAGCTTGTGTAATGTAGCAGAAATAAATGGTGCTGGGACAGCACTTGATGGTGTACATGAGGATTCCATCTCAAGAACTGCCAAAAAAAGAATTACACACAAAATAAATTACAAGGGAGGCAGATGTGTTACTGTTTAATTAACAGTTGGATGGAGGAAAAGTTGGAAGAATTTAGAACAAATATCAGATTTGGTTTCAGTGACTTAGTTTTAGTGAATACTTCCACCTAATCCAAATCTATTTTATAGATTTTGCGTTATATAAATACGTGTGTCAGAAAAGCAAGCTAATTGGACGGTGACTTGGAGACTTACACTGAGGTAAGTGGACACCTTGGGCCAGGGGTTTGTAAAAGAAGAAAAAATGCCTTCAGTAATTTTAAGATATGGGATGTTTCATTCAAGCTCCTCTAAAACAAGTAACGAATCTGAGGATTTAATACATGTCTAGAATGTTTTGATGTCTTAAAGAGTATTTATTTTTGGTATCAGGAATGAACCCAGGGGTGCTTAACCATTGAGTCACATCCCCAGCCCTCTTTATGTTTTAGTTTGAGACAGGATCTTACTAAGTTGCTCAGAGCCTCACTAAGTTGCTGAGGCTGGCTTTGAACTTGCAATTCTCCTGCCTCAGCCTCCTAAGCCACTGAGATTACAGGCGTACACCACTGTACTCAACTTAAAATTTATTCTTTATCTTTTGGGATCATAGCAATCACCCTGTGGTGGTGGTCCTATTATTCTCACTTTGCAGCTGAAAAAGAAGCACCAATGTGAAAATGGATCCAAGCCCATAAAATTAGCATTGAAGCTTGGCACTGATTTCCAACAGTTGCTTTTGTCGTATACTCTGTGTTACGTGAACCTAAGTTACAGGTGACATGGAGAGAGGCAAGCTGCATTCTTCACACGGTGCTTGCTGCACAGACTACATGGGCAGATTTGTGAAATCATAGTTTTTTCATTGATAGTCCCCCCTTTGCGATCTAAGTCAATCTCCCTGTTAGTCACCTAGGGAAAGATTGTTTCAGGGAAAAAATTAGAGGAAAAAGTGTCTTTGCAGCCTGTACTATGTAGAACAGTGAAGGGGCTGGGGAGGTAGAGATGACTGGGAGAGTGCTACATCCTAGCTCCCTTCAATATTAACTGCAGAGCCCGGCACAGTGAATAATCATTGTGGAGGGCCATGAAAACAGAAGGCAGCAAGTGCAAACGGGACATTCTCAGCATGACCGGAAGGTGCAATGCCAGACAAGGACAATTGCACCAGCTGACACTTGCGTGAAGGCAGGGGACCCGGAACCTCTCAACAGACTATGTGTGGCTGGAGGAAGTAGGACACCACGGGCGCGCCTCTGGGGGTTATATTTTGTCTTTGATACAGAGCCCTTTCTGCTCCCTGCTTCGCTTGTCCTGGGCTGCGGTCTTCCACTATGCCTTCCACCGTGATGTTCTGTATCAATCGGGCCCAGAACGGTGGAGTCAGCTGACCACGAACTGAACCTCTGAAACCATGAGAAAAAATAAACCTCTCCTCCTCTAAATGGCTCTTCTCATGTGTTTTGGTCATAATGATATAAAGCTGACTGAAATAATCACTGGTACTAAGAAGTGAGGTTATTTCTGTGATTTTCATAACCATGTGATTCAGAAGCCTTTGGGGCTGGTTTGCCAGTGAGGAATTTTGAAAAGTTTAGAGATGCAAACTGAAAATGCTTGAGAATGTTGTAAGCAGAGTTCAATGGGTGATTCTTGTTGAAGCTCAGAAAATAAAAATAAGAATTCTAATCAGGACTGCAGAGTAAAGACTGGGCTCAAGAGGATTCAGAGGAGGACTCTTGGAAATTGAACTAGAGTCCATTTGTTTTACATTCTGGAAAAGAGTTAATTTACATTTTGTCTGCATCATAAAACTTGGTGAGGCTGAATTTAAAGTGATGGACTAATTAATCTGGTGCAGGGGGCGGAATGGATATTGCTTATGGTTTTCAACTAAGTTTACTGTGATAATCAGGAGCAGAAAGCAGACAAAAATGTTTGAAAAAAACTGAAATTTGGCCAGATATGTGGGAGTAAAATGGAGCTAAGAAAGTGTGTTGTTAAAGAGATTATAGTAACTGAAGAGATGCTGAGTAGTTAAATCAGAAACAATAGGAAAGATAGCTAAAGGGCATCTCCGGGATTTGCAAAACCATACCCATCTCAGGATCGAGGATATGAAAGTAGAAAGTTCTTGAGAAGAGACTGTAGAGACACCCTGCTCAGTCACCAAGCTCAGAGGTTGTTGCAGCCAGGGTCCCAGGAGGCTTGGCTGCTGTTTGAGATGGTGGCAGACCTTGGTGGTAGCCACAGGCTGTGGTTCTGAGGGAATGCAGTATGTGGTGCTACAGTACCATGGAGGTTTCCGCTAAGATTTCAAGAGATGGGTAAGGGGATCGGGATCGGGTAAAGTGTGGCAGGGTTGGAGGCCCTGCAGGCTGCCCATGAAAGGGGGATGCATGAAGATGTTAGAAGAAAGCCAAATTGAAAGATGCCAGTAACTTGGAATCGATGCTGAGGAAAGCTGCAGGAATTAAACAGAGGTTAGCCAAGAGAGAGGGAGAGCAATGGCTGCAACCAGCAGGACCACAGGGCCCCTGGAAAGAATGTCGGGACGTCATGCGCCCCAGACTTCATGTGGAACCACAGAGCTCTCATGCCCAGGTGGATTTTCTTCTTGCTTGGTCCCATCCCAAATTTCTACGCTCATATTGTTTCCTTTGGGGATGGAAATTCTTACTCTGTGCCATAAATAGTGCAGATGCATGGTTAGCTTTAGATCTTTACAGGGTCCTTGGTGAGCAGAGCACTCTCTGCTTCCTGCTTTCCATGTCCCCAAGCTGCTTTTCTCCTCCATGCCCTTCCACCATGTTGTTCTTCCTCACTTGAGCCCACAGGTACAGAATCAGGCAGCCATGGAATGGGCCTCTGAAATGTAAACCAAAATAAAATTTTCTTCCTCTCAATTGCTCTTATCAGGTATTCTTGTCACAGTGACAAAAACCTGGCTAAGCAAGTGAACTGAAGGAAAGAGACCATCAAAGGAGAGAAGTACGAGGAGCAGCACACCACACAGGCGTAAGAAGTTGAGGGCTGAAATATCTTCTTTATGTGACTGAGCTACCTGAGTTTCCCCCTGGCAGGCTCGCTCTTTTAGATGAAGTCCCCATATAGCTCATTAAGGGAGAGGATGTCATTGACTCAGATCTTGGCAGTGTTTTATTTGATGCTTACTCTCTATGCTAGATACCTGGCAAACATATTTTGATTATCTTTTTGATAGCCTTGAAATACATCAGAATGTGCCTACTCTAAGGGTAGAGAATTCAAGGTAAAATCCCTTAAATTGTGGGATTCATATTTTAAGTTATTTTCAATAATTTATCAAAATTTCATGTCAGAATAAAGTGGCTTACCATCCCATACCCTAACAGTCACTTGCTTAATAATGGGAAAGCATTTTTGTTAAGCAAAAAAGAGGACCAAAAGAACGTATTTTCTGTAGGTAAGTCAGGCAGGCTCAAGCCAGATTGCTGCAGAGGAAAGGGATTTCACTACAGTCCTGGGTGGAAAGAGAGATGTTTTAGTCAAGAACAAAAAGAACAGAAGTGCTAGAGAATGATTTCTAGTAAACATATAATTTCCAAGATGAGAAATGATTTTAAAATATATACTTCAGACTTATTCAATGCTATATATAATTTCATGTTCAATCAAATATAGGCTGATGTTTTATTACCCCTTAGCACTTAAGGTAAAGGATCATTCTCAAAACATTTAAAAACTTCAGCTCCTTCTTGCTCAGTCCTCACCCACTCTCTTGTCATTACCCAACCTTGAAATTCTGATACTGCGTCTATGAAGCACACATCACTCAAACAGCATTTTTAAAAAAGGAATGGAAAATTGAAGAAGAGAAGGTCCTTCTTGGGCAAAGTATTGGAGTTGGTTTAATTGGGGTAAAAGTGCACTCAGTAGGCAATAATATTCCAGAGGATGTTATCATTTTAAGCTGGAATTTACTCTGAGTACATGATTAATTTTTCTTAAGAAAGAGAGTGAGAGAAAAAGAGAGAGATGAGAGACATGGTTTTTTACTTTTCCACCTTTTTTTTTAATCCTCCACTTAGTTTTTTTTGTTTTTTGTTTTTTTTTTGTTTTTTGTTTTTTAAAGAGAGAGGGACAGTGAGAGAGACAGAGAAAGAGAGAAACAACTTTATTTAGTTTTTCACATGGCCTTAGTTGCTCCAACACTTAGTTGTGTATGTGGTGCTGGGGTTTGAACCCGGGTCCTCGCACATGCCAGGCAAGTGCCGAAACCGCTGAGCCACGCTCCAGTCCCTCCACTTAGTTTTGATTTTGGTGCTAGGATCAAACCGAGATCCTCACATATGCCAGGCAAGCACTCTACCACTTCGAAGAAACACCTTTACCTTCCATAAGTATAATAAAAATTATCATGCATTTTCTTATTTATCTGAAGTTTAATTTGTTTGCTTTATGCAAAATTTATTTGTGATAAAAAAAAATTCTAGTTAATTTAAGAAAATAATGCACTTCCTCATTTCCTCCTGGGATTAAAATCCTCAAAATCTTCCAGTGGTATGTGAGCCCATCTTCTACATGACACTCCTCCTTATCTTAGGTCCTCATTAGAATCATCCCTCTGAAGAACATCACTTGCTGGCTTCATAACTGATTTTTATATTGCATTATGCTTGTTGAGAGTCTTTTAATTTATTAACAGGTTAATGTTTTGGTCTCTTTGACTACAAACTCTTAGAAGGCGTGCATCTGAAATGTTCTTGTATTCCTGCAAAGTGCAGAAAGTCTTATACAAATATTGAAGAATACTAAGCTATTTGCAAAGTTAAATACAAATATGCCTAGAAGAGCAATCTAAGCTATTTGTAAGTGTTAGCCTCACCTAAGAAGTAATATTATTATATCAGTGCAAAGCTATTAGAAAAATGAGTTTTTGCGAAACTCCATGGGATAGCAAAATCAATTCTGCTTTACTTGTTTAAGTAACTTAAAGTAAAGCCTTATGCATTTCTTTCTTTATTACATTTTTAACTCAGTTTTTCTAAGAATAGCATAGACACATCAATGAAAAAAAATAGTTTTGGCCTCAATATTCTCACTCCTCTTCAGAGCAACCTGTAATTGCTTAGTGCAGAAAGGTAAAGACAGTAGTGAGCATCATGCCAATCAGCTACCCACTCCATGTCCACTAAATACACCTTGTCTGAAAAATAAAGCATACGATTAAAAAAGTAATGCTATATATGTACCATAGTTTTTGGATCAAGGGTCGAATGTCTTCACTCA
Source organism: Aplodontia rufa (assembly GCA_004027875.1). Lineage (NCBI taxonomy): Eukaryota > Metazoa > Chordata > Mammalia > Rodentia > Aplodontiidae > Aplodontia > Aplodontia rufa. Next base: position 20,473 of record PVKS010007086.1, on the reverse strand, counting down.
TCTGTGGAGGCTGGAGCTAGACCTCAGCCATTGAGAAAGGAGGTCAATTCTCATGTTCTAAATTTTGGACAAGGTGTAATGACATACAACCTACGGCATTTGTAGAGATGTGTTGGGAAGGGGGGAGGGATAAGGGTGTGTAATTGGCGAGGGGGTAAATCTAATTTTCAGAATTTATATATATATTATATTGCTTCGTTAGAAACAAGTTTGATTGTTCAACAAATTTCTTAATAAAAAAAACTAATGCCAACACAGCTTTGCAATATCTAACAAAACTACATGTGAGTTTACTTTTGGCTTAACAACATTTCCTCTACGAATTTACATTGGAAATATGCTTCAAGCAAAAATAGATGTTCAGAAGCAATATTTGTAATTGCAAAAATATTTTCATCAACCTCACTGCCCCAATATTTAAAATTTACACATAAAATGTGCTGCTGTGCAGTTACTTAGGAAAAGAAGGAATAAATTGATTTAGAGTAATTTCTAAGACCCATTGTTAAGTGGAAAGGAGCAGAGTGAGAAATGGTGTCTACAAATTTATTCACCTTTCCCTAGGAAAGAAGAGGAAGTTGCAAAATAGAAAAGTGTGGTATTTTCCAAGACAGGATGGTTGATCCAGAAACTAATGAAAACTGATAGCTAGAAGGTGATTAGAACTTAGTAGAAAAAACAGGGAGAGAGTGAAGCATTTGCAAAATTGGTAATATTGTACCTACACAAAATTATAATAAAATCAAGGAGGATGGGAGATAAAACCAAAAATGGAATTCAAGCTGAGCCAAATGTGTATAATAATTTCCAAATAAATAATAAAATTAAACTTAAGGGGAAAACAAACTAATTCCCAAAACAACTTAATATTTAATCATATATTTAATGTGTATTTTCAAGGTAAATATAAAAATAACTATTTAAAAGTATTGAGCCTGAGTGTACATTATTGCTCCACAGTATATGAAGCAAGAATGGTCAAGTTACTTTCTTCATGTTAATAGAAAGAAAGAAGACTAGAGTGGTTTGTTTAGGACTGTAATGGTATCTGTTAATACAAACTCATGCTTTTAGGGTCATATCTAAATAGACAAGGATTAATAATTGATTTTCTCACATTTTACATGTATAAAGATATTTTTACTTGTCTAGAATATAAATTTGGTTATTAGTATTTTTTGATAAATTTTAGTACTTCTCAATATTCAACGTAAAAACAATTGTGCTTTTGTTCCAGCTAAGAAACTGGGACTAAATTACTCACCAAAGAGGTTTAATCTTGTTTCTTCTATATACAGATACTTAACATACCTTAATGCTTAAAGATTATCATTGCATATTTTACAGGAAAGATTATAAAAGTGTGGGTTTTCATATGATCACTTGAAGAGTTTTTGTAATCCACAAATTCCTAGTTATTCTAATTTTTTATAAAGGAGTGTGCTGCAGGCATCTAAGCAAAGTGTATTTAGAGAGCATCTGCTGGTGTTGACACCTATCCAGGGTGACAGGGACCAGAGGGCAAGCCCACATGAGACTCCTTCTGGCCAGTTATGTATGACCTTGGAAAATCACTAGGCTGGAGTCACACTGTATTTAAAGTTCCAGGGTTTAGAAAAGATCTGTTACACTCAAAGTCTGTTATTTGGAATCAAAATAACTCCAGAGATGTGCAGGAAGGCCACTCTAGGAGCTGGAGTTGACATATGTGAAACAGATTTTGTGAGTGATTTTAGGTCCCATGTATAGAGAAAAGGGTGTTTATTCACTGAATCTGCGTTCCCTCTGTCATCTATCTACCTACATCTATGTGAAGTCTTTAAGCTGTGGATAAACGGAATGTGGTTGGAAGAACTGGAATATGAAGAAGTGTGTCATCTGGAGGGTGAGGAAGCACTTATGGAGGAGAACAATGAGTGGACCAGGACTAACGGTGTCGCAACAGGTCATCAGTGAAGAGCACCGCAGGTGGGGGAGCAGTGTTCCAAACAGCACCAGGTGGGACGTCAAACATCACTTCTTTTTTTGAAAATCAGGATTATAAGAGATTTAAATGACATATGACATTAGATAGATTGGCACCAGGTGCTAGAAAGGGTTGAGTGCACTGTTTAGGGCTTTCCCTTGTTTTCTGTAGAAAATTCCCACTTGATTGAAATTTTTACCTAGGAAAAACATAATCAAATAGTGTGTTTAAGGGGTGACTCTGAAAAGCAAAATTGACAACAGTCTGGAGTAAGAAAGGCGACAAGGAGTGGCAGATAGAATCACAGAACTGAACCTAAGCACCAAATGACTGAGCAAGCCAAGTGTGGAAGGAGCACAGCAGACCCAGACAGACAGACGCAATCAGCAAGACAGGCAGTGCTCCAAAAGCCAGTTCACAGCAAAGATCTTGGGGTTGGAAAAGTCCCATCGTGTTCCTGACTGGCTTATCATTTTCTCCCTGGATCCTCCCAGGAGAGGGAGGGTTTATGGTAGCACATGAGCACTGAAGTTCACCGAGTAAATATGTGACCCCAAGAATCACGTTTCATGGAGAGATCCCTGAAACCTGAAATCTATATCTATCACCTCTTCAAGTCCACCACAACACCAAAAGAACTGCTGTCATTTCATCTTCCCTAGGGCCTCTGTGCATGCCATCTGAAGATACCGTCCTATTGCGATCACTACTACCAGGTCAAAGCACCAAGTTCTCCCTGACTCATCACAAAGAACTAAAAGTCACCAGCAGGGCTGCCTGACCCCGTGAATCCAAGAAAGACTTGAGTTGCTGCAAACCTCCTTTAAGACTAGCAACCCTCACCACAGAGATGTTTCTAAAGGACTTCTCATTTTAATGTTTCCAAGTTTAATTTTTTATATTAGAAAATCCATAACTCAAATGTATTATATTCATGTGTGTGTGTGTGTGTGTGTGTGTGTGTGTGTGTGTATGCATGTGTGTGTGTGAGCATGGAGAGAATATGGACTTTACTAAGCTTATTTTATAAATGTATCAAGAAATTGATATTTTAGAAGTCTGATATAAAGAAAAATGAGTGCTTTCACTTCCAGGTCAGTGGTTTGAATTCCACTCAGCTCAGTGTTAACTCGTAAGTATGAAATATGTGTTGTTTAGGTTGGTTCTAGAATAAAAATAGAACGGCTGCCCTATTCAGAGCTGGAAGCCATTCATATTCTGCAGATGAGCAGCACACTGTTCCTGAGAAGCAAGGCTAGGTGCTCCCGCAGGGACAGTGGCATAGTGTGGCACCTTGCTCAGGCAGCATGTGCATAGACTCATACCTCACAGAACGACTCGTTCCCAATTGAGAATGAATAAACATGCTTTGTGTTCTTCGCACATCATTAGTGGCATTTCTAAGATTAGATATCGAGGGCAAGGCCTTATTTGGGTTACAGAACTGCTATTAGACAGCAAGTGTTTTGTAGGGATGAGGATGGGGGCATACCCTAATGATCCAATGCCTCTTTTCTCGTTTTTCTCTTTTATAATTGTTTTATGGTAGCATAATGCCTTGGTTCAAGGGAGTTGTTTCATCATATTTTTGTAATAAATGAGTGGATGAATGTTTGGATGGGTGGATAATTTGTGAGCTAAAAATGGATACAGACACCATAATCTGCCTAGCTGCTTTTGTACAATCTGAACATGCATGAGTACTGCGCTTAATTAGTGGCATTCATCTTGGACACAGACTGGAAGAGGGAGAAGACAATATCATGCCCATCACATCTCCATCCTCTGAATTGGCTGCACCCTATATTGAATACAGAGGCAATCACTTTTTTTTTTTAAGTGAGAGAGAGGGAAAGAAAGTATCAATTTTATTTACTTTTTCATGTGGGCTTGGATTGCTCCAACACTTGATTGTGTATGTGATGCTGGGGTTCAAACCCATGTCCTTGCACATAGGCAAGCACAGTAACCAATAAGCCACCTCTCCAGCCCCTGATTCAATCCGTTTTGCCAACTCCAAATAAACATTTATTCTCTTTTTGCTTCATCTTAATTCTCGAACCTGCATCTAAATGTCTGATTGCTCTTGGGTGATGATGCACTGAGTGTTTTCATGGGCAGAAAAGTAGTATGGCCACTTGGTAAATGTTTACTGAAATAAACTAAATAGGTGGATGGCTTTTTCCCTCATTTATTCATTTCCAAAATACTTAAGAGTCCAGGATGTACTGAACACTTTTGAAATGTTAGAGATATAGCCCTGAGAAAAACAGAAACAAATTGCTACCTTTGCTGTAGTTTAGACAGGCAATAAGCAAGATAAATAAGTAGAATCTTGGGCAGAGTGCAGAAACACTTGTGTTGATATGGGGATGGGAAGGTAGTGTTGGCAATTTTACATTAATGCTATCAGGAAGGTGCTTGCTGATGAGGAGACATTTGATTCAGGACATGAGGAGATATGGAAGCCAGAGAGGGGATGGCTAGTAGAAGATTCCAGTCAGAGTTAATGGCAAGGACCATGACCTGGCATCAGTCACATGCTACTAAGTGCAAGAGCTGCAAGAAGATTATGTAGCTAAGACAGAGTCTACGAGGAGTATATAGTGCATCCCAAGGTAACAGGGCCTTGTGCGTCAGGAAAACCAGCTTGTACTTAGACTGTGACAGGGAGTCTTTGAAAGGTGAGCAGAGGGGCTGGAATGGTGGCTCAGCGGTTACAAGGCTTTCCTGGCACACATGGGTATGCAAGTTCAAACCCTAGCACAACGTACACAATGAAGTCTCAGAACAATGAAATTCACATGGAAAAAAAAGTAAATAAAATTGATTTTCTCTGTCTCCCCCCACCCCGTCCCTCTCTTTTTAAAAAATGTGGTGAGCAGATAAATCACACATCTGAGTCATAATTTTGAAGGGTACTGTGTTATGTTCAGAAGGGAGACAAGAGAAAATGGAACCATCACAAGGACTGGAAACCAACTTAGATGTCAACTGAAATTCTCCAGTGGAAACCTGTCACATGCCAGTAACAGAAACAGCAAATAGTGGTCAGCAAATGTGCATATAATGGGAAGCAAATTCCACAATGATTTCTAACTATACTAGTCAGTGTTTAGCAAGGTATTTCAAAAAAATATTTGTTAAAAGTGATTACGTACTTTAAAACTTCGAGATTTGAGAATCCGGAAGACCCAAGCTCAGAGTGGGACATTGATCTTTCTTAAGTTCATAGAGTAAAAAAAAAGTTACTAACGTCCTCTGGTCAGAACCTAAAAGAAACCATAGCTGGTCAAAGATGCCCACAACAAGGTGATGAGAAACACAATCTCTGTCCTCTCCAGAAAGAAGTCCATGTGACATTTGTCCTCTTTCACCTTCCAGGTGGAATCTCAGTGCAGCTCATCCACGGAGCGTTAGCTGCATAGGGACCGAGTCAGTGAAACACAGGAAAATCACAGAGAGGAGGTCACAGAGCCCTCAGAGGGTCCAGCCAGAGGAAGGGTTAGAGACAAGATGGAGATTTTATCCAGGGCCACAGACTGTGAGTGACAGCAGGAAGTATGCAGAGGTGCCTCCAGGATGCCTTTGTGACTACTTATAGTATCCAGCTGAATGAGAAGGGTAACGGACATCTGATGGACTTGAGAAATGGACAGGAGGTGCAAAGACCAATGAGTTCAGAGCTACAGAGAACAAGCAAGGAAATGGCAGCCAGGAGGGAAGATGTTTGAAACTGAGATCTGGAGGCATTGCAAGTGCTGCTATTGACCAGACTCAGGGTGGAGGTGTGGGACTCTGTGACTGAAGAGAGGCATCCACCATCTGAGTGGCCAGATAATTACAAAGATTAGCATGTGGAAGGTGAAATTAAAAACTTACAACACAAACACACAGCAATGTACCAAAAGGAAGAGTTCCAGCAAAAAAAAAAAAAGAAAGAAAGAAATGTTCAAGTTTTTAAGCAATCACCATAGTTTTGGCACGTAGGAGGTATTTAGTGTTAGACAAGGAAGACACTTGCATGCAGTTATACTAAACACAAAGAAAGGCCGGAGAGATCACCTAACTTGTCACTCAGTAAGATTAAGCTATTTTATATCCCACAGGAAGATTTGCACAGTTTGTATGTGAGTAAGCATGAGCCTGTGAGAGAGAGGGAGAGGGAGAGAGAGTATTTCATCACTCCATATATGCTACAAACTTCTAATCAGCATTAACACATGGTGCTTGTACATATACTCAAAATATTGTTTATATAAAACATCTGACAATTCCAGCTCAGGCAGCTGTACCACCTAATTGCACTGACTCTTAAAATAAATAGCTATGATGTTTTGGAGTAATGGGCATATTAGAACATTAAGCTAAATCAAAGGAGAATTTATTAATTTCTATTTGCTGTGGACTGAGTGTGTCCCCCAAGTTCAGGTGCTAAGGCCCTTCCCCTAATTCCATGGTATTTTGAATTGACCTTTGGAGGTATTTGGGGTTGGATGAGTCATGAGGGTGGGGCACCCATGATGGCAGGGGTTTCCCTATGAAAAGAGACCCTGAAAATTCTTCTCTTTCTCACCTCTGGGTGAAGTCATGGCCCCCAACCAGGGAAAAAGTCCTTTCTGGGAAATAGCCATCTGGCACCTCCATCTTGGACTTCTCACCCTCAGCTCAGTGAGAAAAACTCCTGGTGTTCGCCACCCAGTCTATAGTACTTCACTCTAGGAGCCACAGCAGACTCAGTTATCTCTCAAAGAGAAGTTGGAAAAATATTTTAAAACCTAGATTTGTGTGATCATCTCTAACTTACTTAAAAATCATGTTTGTATACCTTCTATATTGCATAAAATGAGAAAAATCTCCATTGAAACATTTTGTAGCAGACACTGAGTAGAATCATTCCTTGTGATTATCTTGTACTCAGTGCCGTGTGTAACATTTAACATTACAGTTGTGCATCAGAATCTTCAGTTTTATTTCAATGATTCAGATGAATGAGATTTCTAAAGAACTTAGTATAGTGCTAAACTTAGAGCAATTGCTCAGCAGGAATTAACCAAAAAATAAGTTGTACAGATATGCTTCTAAATACATGCGAATTTTGAAATAGATGTGTGTCCTTGGTTCTTCAAAATGAACAGTGTTTGAATCTGCAATCTATCACTTTATCATTGTGATTTCACACCATTGCTGGTCTCCTGAGGCATAGCAATCCATGATCAGTTTCAGAGGAGTGTTACAAGAAACCATTTGACTTCCACATCCAAAGTCAAATAGCAGGCTAAAACCAGAAATACGGAAGAAAGCTGGATTATTGATGTTCAAAGGAAAGCTTGAGAAAATTGTAATTTAAATGATGCAGGCCTTTTTTCAGGTTTAAGATACCTCCAATGAAGGTGGAGAAATCTGTGGCTACTTTCCACTTAGGTAAGACCATCACAGCCAGATGCCTTAATGATGTGGTTGCACAGAGCCAGGAGAAGGATTATAATTTTTGCCTGCTGTAAGGCATGGTGGTCAAGAACGACATTTCATAAGATTTGTAAATTGAAGAGTAGGCTAAAACTCTTTACCAGATTTTCTTTGATGAATCCTTTGCTATCATCTTTTAAGTACAACAGCCTTTAGAGACTCTGTTTTAAAAAAACAATAATGTACCTACTGATGGCCATAGTGTTGGGGAAAATGCACAGCAATCATTAACTCTAGCTGACTGACTCTGAAAAAATGGAATCTTGCTGTCCCGTGGTGTGGTCAACACATAATGAAGACTCCCTAAACTCTCCATACCATGGTTAATATTAAAACAGGGCCTGACTTTTGACCAGACTCTAATCAAAACACCTACCTTTCCACGGGTGAGTAGAGGCCACAGGCTACTTTCCAAATTGGATATATAACAGCTGGAGGATAAAGATGGTGGGGTGGGCTGAGGAGAGAGGCCGTTCTTCTGAGAAATGGAAGTGCTTGTTTTCAAGACTGCATTTACTGATTTCTACCTGCACATGGGATTCTTGACCACTCTGTGTCTGTGAAGAATTCTACTTGGTCAATAACAAGGAGCAGTGGAGGACAGAGGAAACATGGTGTGTCCAAAACAAGTGCCGTAATAGCTCTGTAGCAGCGCTGTGACAAATTACCTTTCTGATTTACAACAATACAGATGTGTTTTCCAGAAGTCTGAAATGGGACTCACTGGGTTAAAAAGTAAAGTCTCCAGGAGGTTCCATTCAGAGGTCTCCGAGGAACTATCCTCTTTCCCTGTCCACCTTCAAGATCCTGACTGCTTTCCTTGCCTCAGGACCAAGACTAGGTGGATCTGCTCCTTGTGGCAGTACTGTGACTAAAGGGTACTGGCCTCTGTCTCTCTCTCACCTTAACACTCTTGTTATGTTATCAGTGCCCCCCCACCATAAACCAGGCTGATATCTTCCTTTAAGACCAGCTGATTGGAAACCTTAATTTCATCTTCTCTCTGATCCCCATTGCATGCAAAGTAAAATAACTGCAGATCTTGGGCCTCAGTACATGGACACACAGGGAGCCTGCTCACCGCCCTCCCAAATGCTACCAGCATTCACTGCAGGATCAGAGCAAACTGGTTCACAATGGGCTTCACTTTCAGGCGCATTTACCCTAGGTGCAAAGTGTGCTTTAGATCTGGAGTTGTCCCTCAGAAAGCTCGTGTTTGGAAAGCTATTTCCCAGTGCAGAAAGGCTCAGACGTGAGGCTTTTAGGAAAAGATGGGTTGATGAGGCTGTGACTTCATCAGTGACTAATCTGTATGATGGAGTAATAGTTTGAATGGACTAGTGGTGGTAACAGTAAACAGTTGGGGTATGGCTGGAGGAAGCAGGTCACTGGGGACTACACCTTGTCTCTAGTGCCATGAGCTGAGTTCTGCCACATTCCACCGTGATGTCCTCCCTCACCACAGGCCCAGAGCAATGCAGTCGGCCAACCGTGGACTGAGACTTCTGAAACCATGAGCCCCAAATAAATCATCCTCCTCTAGGTTGTTCTCTGGAGTTTTCATCAAGGTGTTGGAGAGCTAACACAGCACACTTATCTACAAAGCACTTGGCACCTTCACCTTCACTGAAACTGAAGAGCCAATGAAGAAAACCAATGTCCTCTGACTTAAGAATTCAAACATTAATGATGAAATTACCACTTAAACATAATGTTGGCTAAAACATATGAGGATAATCATTTTGACTCTATCTACTTGTTACAAGAAATGTAAAATATTTTAAATAGTTTTTCTTGACACACATGTTGCTGAAATGATTTCCACCTTAAAATTTATCCAAAATTCTATAGATCCTTATAAAATTATTTGTTAAAATATTAATAGTGGTATTACACAGAGTATCATTAAGGATTTACTACTATCAAATTAGAATTAGGTAGATTCAATAGTTCTTATACTTTATATAATAAATTTAAATATCACACATATTTTAGCAATACATTGGACCTTTATTTACCTTATACTTGATTCCTATTTTAAAAATGTGTGTCATCATAGAAAAACCATTCAAATGGAAACATGAGCATACGAATTCCATTGCTCACTTTTACAAGAACAGAACTTGAAACCAAGTCACTTAGTTTCAGAGGTATCAATTCAGTAAATCAGAACTTGAAGATGTTGAACTAGAATTATGTGAATTTTTCCAAGTAGAAAAATGGGTGACAGTATGTCAATTTAAATGAAAATATTAAGAAAAATCATCACTCCATATCTCTCAGGGTCATATCAGCATTGTCACTAGCATGCAAAGCCTCTGAAAGGTCTTGACAAATCACTACTTACAGCTGTTTGACCTGGAAATGCCCTTGGGATCCTCAGAATAAACACCGAGGAGTGCTGATTTGGAGTACAGCTGTGACATCTTGAATGACTCAGCCAACACTTGCTTCCATTACTCTCAGGATGTTGTCTTTTCCTTTTCTTCCACCACTATTTTTCCACCTGTCCTTTCTCTTGCCTGCCCCAGCCTTCCTGGTATTGGCCCTTTGACCTCCCGGCGTGTTGTCTGTGTGTACAGCCACCCAGCAAGAGACTAGATTTCCCAGCTTCCTTTTCTCAGAACTGGATATTGTGAGGTTGCACCCTACTTGCAAGTTAAAAGTCAGTCTAGATGAATGTTAGAAAATAAAACCAAACAGAAAATCCCAAGACTCTTGGGTCAGAGGCAGAGGGTGTTATTACTCAAGCCAATAGGAGTATCCAGATGATTCAGCTCCCTGGAGCTGCCGAAACACGCGTTCTCAGACTGTGGGACTTGAGTACACGCACTGATTTTCTTACTGTCCAGAGGCAGGAAGGCCAAGATCAAGATGTTAACAAGGCTGGTGTCTTCTGAGGCTTGTCTCCCTGGCTTACAGATGTTTATTTTCTCCCTGTGTTTGTAGGAAGACTTTCCTTCGAGTCCAAGGTACTCTTACACCTGCACACTGCATGACAGCCCATAGTAATGACCTTATCTTCACTTCATCATCTCTTTGAAGGCTCTGACTCAAAGACAGCAGCTACATGGGAGTGGGGGTGGGAGGTCAGAGCTTCAACACAAAAACTGGGGGGGACACAGATGAATCTGTTCACCAAGTAGGTTGCCTTACAGGGAAAGAACCCTGAGCTTAGGGAGGGTGAATCCTTTTAAAGGGCTTGAAGCAATACTGTCCTTTCTTCTGGAGGGATGCACTCTTATCCTCTGACTGCTCCTTAAACAAACACCCTTAAAAGATAACCCTGAAAAAAAGTCATTAGTATCATACGCTGCTTACAAAATCTACAGAAACTTTAAAGGACTGAGAAGAACTAACTGCATCTCAACAACGTGCAACCCACCTTGCTGTTGTTGAACTTAGCTTCTGGCTCACATTCCAATGAGTACAGCATTCCTTTGGCTGGCAGAGGCTCAGACCAAACCTTTTCAATTCCTCCCATTTCACATTTTCTTAAAATTCTTATGATCAATAGGACTCCAAGAAGCAGAATGGGGCCACACTGCAAAGCTGACCTCAACCATATAGTACTCCAGGGTTTGAACCAGGCACTCTCAGGGTCCACCTTAGAGAGCCATGTGGCTTTCTTCTTTGCTTCTCCACTGAGATCACAGGTCATCAATCCGATTACGGTCGAAAATAGAGATTTCACAAACCTGTACGCTATATGGGTTCAGTCCAGCACAAGCCTGTCATACAAAACCCTCCTGCCCGTTAAGTTGTGGCTGAAATGAATGTCTTCCAGGCTTGAGATACTATCCTCAAGTGCTTCAGCCACAGTTACGCACAATCTCAGCACCACCTTTGCTGATGAGATAATACCCATTGTAGACAAAACTGACTACTGGGAATATGTAAATAATGAGATTGCTCTTTCTAGGATACCCACCCCCTGCAAGGGGGGCCTCATTTTGGAGCACTGTTGTTATTGTCATCTGAATACCACAAGATCTATTTGTAATGTTTTCCTAGAGTCTGAAAGTCTCTTGTGACCAGCCATAAAGTGAAAGTCACCAACTTTTCACAATGGAGACAGTAAATGCTGGATTTTACACCAGAATTTCTGTCTCCAGGGTACATGTGGGGTCCTTAGAAATAAAGAATTTCTTTTATGGTTGGGTTTTTCAAGAGGGACCTATATTAGTGGGAAAGAGTGAGTTGATGGTGCCCACAAAGCCCATCCAGCTAGCTGATAGAAGTTAGGCCTCCAGTTAGATTCACTAATCTAGTCCATTTTGGAAAGACTGGCTGTAGTGGGTCATTCAGCCCCTTTCCTTACTGGTTTACACCACTGGCCAGGGGCAGAGTACACTTATGTTCCCCACAGTACGGCTGAGTGGCAACTCTGGATGGGAAGGAAGGGAAGACAATTTGGGATTTTGACAGGTGATATCCCTGCCATGTGTTGGAGCTGCAGTTATTCCCTCAACTTCCCACAAATTTATCAGTGAGCATGAAATTTGTAGTACTCTCTGGTGGAATATGGGAAATGGAGAAGCTATTAACTGAGAGAACTTCTAAAGAATAATTTCTTTATCAGGAAGGTGCTAATAGTGACCTGGTGGACAGAGATCAGTAATATCACTACTTCTTCTTTCTGGAAGTCGAAGACATTGCCTCTCCAGGTGCTCATGGTGTTACTTTCTTTCCAGCACAACAAAGTCAGTGGCATCCCTTCCAGCAGCTGTAAGTTTGACTTTGTTCCAGTATCACCGTATTCACACTAGAATTTTTGCTGCAAAGCTGAGGCTCAAGGTGCATGAAGATATTTTGATAAAACTTTGTCCCTTCCTTTGTTCCACATGGGCCGCTGTACAAGTACCTGGTGAGTAATGGCCTTAACCTAGTAGTCATAATCCTTAGGATCCAAGATATGTAAATGCAACAACAAATACATATGACCTATCTGAAATTGCTTGATTCTCATAGGCCCCTTTTGATTGGCTTGTGACTTGGAAGTTATACAAAAGTCTGACCTGGGTAAGTGCTTATTAAAAAAGAAAAGAAGAAGAAAGAAAGAAAGAGAGAAAGAAAGAAAGAAAGAAAGAAAGAAAGAAAGAAAGAAAGAAAATTATCACACCCAGAAATTATTAGAGCATAATCCCAATAATTCACAATTTTCAATTATGCCTGTAGGACTCCTTATTTCTTTTGTTGTAATCATTAGACAGGAAGTAGCTAAGGAGAAATGACCCATTACTTTCTGAGGACAATCATTTTCAATAACCAAACCGCTTGCTCTGGCACATAGGCCAGGAGTGAGGGAGTAAGGGAGATAGAGTCAAAAGTTTTGGTGACTCTGTTTTTGAAGAGGTCATTCCAGATGCATGTGGATGGCAGAAGTGTCAAGGAACACTGAGTATTTTGACTCTTGGGGCTGTCAAATTGCCTTTGTGATGAATGTTGCATTGTTTTCATGCTTCAAGTAGTCTGGAAAGCTGCAAACATGATAGAGATTGATCTCCACAGCCAGCCAGAATGTGTGTGCAGGGTGTCAGCTGATATCCTAGAACACAATACCATGACCTGGAAAACTACCCACAGCTCTGAGGCATCCCTGACTGCAAAAGGACACTGTCTGGTGCTCAGTTTGCAGCCGCACTTCTCCTGCCTTGGCAGACACACATGGAGGTGACTTTAATCTGCCTATGGGAGATTAAACAGCAAGGCCATTGGCAATAGTTTAAGAATCAGTAAAACCACAGCAAAGCTCATCAAGGAGAACACTGATATAATTACAAGCATGTCCTCGAATTAGGAGTAGAATGGCTGTGCTCAAATTAGGTTGTACATAGTAGGCATAGCAATGATAAGCAGCAGCTCAGGGGACAACACTGATCTCAGCTTAGCCAAGCCAGCAGTGGAATCAACCCAGACACTTCAGAGAACAGACCCAGCAGCTCACCTGCTCAGTCAAAGTGAAGTGGCCACAGGGCCATCCTGGCTACGTTCTTGAATGTACATTTCCATTTGACAGATGATTATTACTGAATGCCTTCCACACTACCAATCACTAAGACACTCTTCAAAACTCAACTATTAGGGTGGAGAGTCCAAGCGCCCCAGGGGTCAGCCTACATGGGGAAGGGAAGTTCTCAGTGCTTTCAGCATGGAGCTGACCTGTACTTGCTCCAGGGAGTTGAGGCATCAGACCCTGGGAACCCTTCCTAGTGCTTCTGAAAGGTCGTTATGTGTGAATTTGTCTAATGAGAAGAATTCTCTCCTGTACTTGTTAAGGTTTAAGCCTTGAACACAGAATATGTGGACTCCCATTATACTGGGATGTAGAGTCCATACAGCAAGACATTGAGTCAGCCCATCCAAGGGCCCCACAAACATGGTTACACTCGCCTTCCTTCCCTGACACTGGCATCCAGGCAACTGTATCAACAGAGCCAAAGTGTGGGTCCCCTCCAGGACTCAAGGTGTCTTAGCACACTCAGAAGTCAAGGCTTTTGGTCCCCATGTGGCACAAGGACAGCTCCAGCTGTAGTCCTAACCCCTTTTTCTTTGAAGCAAGCAAGGTATAGTAGACAGGCAGGAAGGGTCCAGACAGGGAGAAAAGTTCTGTAAGCAGAGTATCTGTCACAGTTTATGGACGACCCACATGAGCTAACACTGCCCAGCAAAATCCTTGTGGCTGATACTTGGTCTTGAAACTTGGGGACCCGAGAAGTCACAGTCACATGGTTTTCTGCCTGGGGTCATGGAGTTTGACTCACCCAGATGTGTGTCCACTTTCAAGAAGTCCATTAGAGGGCTGCAGCAGTTGCTCAGTGGTTATGGTGCTTGCCAACATGCACAAGGACATGGGTTTGAACCCCAGCACTACATCATACACAATGAAGTATCAGAGCAACTGAAATCACATGAAAAACTGAAAAAAAATTGATTCTTTCTCTCTCTCACTGTCCCTCTCTCTTAAAAAACAAAAAATAAACAAGCAAACAACAACAACAAAAAATACCGTCCGTCTGAGTTCAAGTCCATCTGAGTTCAAGAAATCCATCTTAGCGCAAGGCATCCACTGGACTTTGTGTGCAATTTCAACCTAAGGACCAGGACGTATGTCCAGGATGTGGCGTGGGCACTTAGAAGGCATGAGCTGTCTTCTGGTCGTAGTCTCATTCTGTGTGGTCACCTTCATCAGCAGTATAGACGCAGTGGCTGGACAGCACACAAAGCAGATAATGCCTCACGTGGGCATTTCCATGGAAGTCGGTTTTCCCTGTGTATTTCATGGAACTTGCTTTTCCTTGGAAAGTTTTCCATGAGAGGATCAAAGTTCCCTTAAATCATACAGGAACCATTAAAAATTACCTCCTAGAATGTTTACTCTCATCTCAGATTGAATCTCGGAGAGACTACAGGAGCTATGAACTGTAAAATGCGTAGCTACTGCCATTCTTCTTGAAAGCCAGGTGTGCTACTGCCTGGCATTCTCCAATCAAACCAGCAGGGTTTCAGCTTTGCCTAGTCTCTGCCCAGTGCACACAGGTACTCCTCTAAAGCCCGATGTGAGTTGTTGTCTCTGAAACCGTTGTCCGCCATGTAGGACACAGTTTGGTACCAGTGATCGCAGCACGGTGAACATGAAACTAATCCCTAGACTAACCAGGAAGTCCTTCCACCCAGGGGAGAGAGCAACAGCCGAAACAGACATGGGCAGCCGTCTTTAAACCTTCTTTATGGTTACTCTAAATGTGACTATTTCCCAAATTTCTTCTAACGATCAGTAAAGTGAACTCAGTTGGTCTTGGGTCACCGTGTTTGCTAATTATTCCTGGGACTTCTAGAGAGCCCACCAGTCAGCCAACTGCTATCTTCTTTCCTATTCCATAAAGCCAAGTCTTTGACACCATCCCAATCTCAAGTGTCTAAATCCCTGAAAGGGTTGAAATAGGAGGTCCCTACCAGCTTCACCCGGGCTGGCAGAAAACACGGAAAAGCACTTTGTTATTCACAGCGAGTGTAAGTGCCCATAGCATACACACACTCTGTGATGGCACCCTGTGCCCTACTCCCCTCAGAGTCGCATGGAGAGGGCCAAAGGACACCTGCTCACATTGTAGTCCGCATTGCAGGAGGGGAATGCTGAGCTCGGGGAATGCAGGGATCGTGTTTGGTGAGTGTGTCTCACTGTGGAGGGAGACAGTGTCTTTATCTTCCAAGGCTATTTCTGATACAAAAATCTTTGGAATACTTCATACAGCACAGAGTGAACACGGAGCCTACCCACAAGCCTAAGAGGCACATGCATGTTCTTGTGCCACACTTTCTTTGATGCAGAGTGTTGACATGTGATTAAATTCCGGCCAATGTAGCGATAGAAATGATTGTGAACATCTTCCATTTCAGGTACTTGAAAACTGTGTGCTCTTTCATGGGTGATCGCTTTCATCTCTGTGTGGTTTCAACACAGATGTGACACTGGGGAGGATCCCTTGGGGATAGCTGGAATGGTCACCCTAGATGTGGAAACAGAAACATGTTCAAAGAAGGCTGGGGCTTCCCTGCTGGGAGGTCCCAGAGAGACCTGTCAGCATGGGGGTAAAAACTTTATGTCAGAGAAGAGCAAGCTTCTACGTTTTACCATCTGTGAGCCTTGGCAGATGGCCTGGAGCGTCCTTGGGACAAGTGAGTCCTGGCTCAGGAGGCAGCACCCATTGGTCACACTGGCACAAAAGCACCAATTCCAGACCCACACGGGCAGGCAGTCAAAACTACCATGCTGTGATCTAGTTCGGAGTCCTTAATTGCTGTTTTATCAAAGAAACAATGATGTTTCCCTCAATATGTTTAACTTATTTCAAGAACACCTGGAATACATGAGAAAAAAATAAGAAACTGTAAGTAGAATGTAGTTAAAAAACCTGTGACTCACGATCAAGACGTCAAATTTTCTTACTGGAACAACTGAAGGTAAAGTTCCTATGTCAGGTACTAGGTTAAATTTTGATATTGTTTAGATTTGGGCCAGTAGTCAAAGCAAGCTTGGCTCAAAGCAACAAAGTGCCCCTGTCCAAACAGCAGGCTATCAACAGGAGAAAGAACTTAGAAGTGGAAGGAAGTTTAAAAATCTAATCTAAAGGTATTTTAGAGTAATCCACAGTAATGCGATGACTAAAACTTCAGGAACAGACTAACAGGAAATACAGCACAGAGAAATGTTTTAGATTAACATGAGGAAGAATAACAATGGGCAGTTAAGCTATGGAAATCAGGTAGGAGTAATGCAAGAAAAATTACAGAAAAGCAGAGGCCGTTCAGCTTCAGTACTTGCGGAAGGCAGGAGATGCTTCCCATTCTAAGAGGTGATTGCTGAGGGCTGGTCGCAAGCTGCACCCACAGCCTCTCTGGAGCATGTGGGAAATGCAGGTTCCCAGGCCTCAATTGAGACCTCCAAAGCAGAATTCCTGAGAGTGGGAGAAAAGATAGAGCTCTGTGAATTACTAAGCCCTTCTGTGTTTCTGACACACATCAAAAATTGAGAAATTGTTCTAGAGTATTTTACATCACAAATAAAAGAAAATGAATGGGGTGCTGGAGTGGTTGCTCAGGAGGACGCAGGTTCAAACCCTAGCACCATGTACACAACGAAGTGTCAGTGCAAAGAAAGCCACATGAAAAACTAAATAAAATTGACTCTCTCTCTCTCTGTCTCTCTCCTTTAAAAAAAAAAAGAAAAAGGAAATAAACAGCATCCGTTTGTCTTCTCCCGTAAGTTATGTGGCTGTTTTGCAAAATTTTTGTTCAGTTGGTCCTAAAGCATTTTTTTTTAAGAGAGAAGGACAGTGAGAGAGAAAGAGAGAGAGTCAGAGAATCAATTTTTATTGAGTTTTTTGCATGGCTTTCGTTGCTCTGACACTTAGTTGTGTAGGTGGGTGCTGGGGTTTGAACCTGCGTACTCCTGCATGCTGGGCAAGCACCACACCCTATGAGCCACCACTCCGACCCGCCCTAAAGCATTTTTCAAAATAAAGAAAGGAACTGATGGTAGTGTCACCGCAGCTTTTGAAAGCACTGTTTCCAACACTATTAGTCATTTTCCCATTACTATAAGAAAATTTCGAGGTTAGGAATTTTCATTTAACTCAAGGCCTGGACATCCAGGAGCATGGGGCCCCCTGCTGCTTGGCTATGGTGAGGGCCGTAAGGCAGAGGACATCACAGCCGCAGAACCACATATGGTGGAGATGGCATCGCGAGACAGTAACCCTCAGTAGCATTTGAGGACCAGTCCTGCTCTTCTAGAGCAACTCATGCCCAAGAGAGCTAATGCATTCGGAAAGCAGCCTTAATCCCTCCTGAGGGCAACACCCAAGACCTAGCTGTCTCCCACAAGTCCCACCTCTCAAATGTGCCAATGCATCTCAATGGCACCACCCTGGGGACCCAGCTTCCAATAAAGGAATCTTTGTGGAACATATGCACACTATGCCCAAATTACAGCACCATCTCAGTTCCAACTCCAAAAAAAAAAAAATGGAGATTTACTCTATCATCTCGAAAGATTTACCTTTTAATTAGGGTGTTTTCACCTTGTAGGAAATTTAAAGTTCAAATGAATAATAAAGTACTAGCATTGACTTAAGATCCAAGATTCACATGCATATATGTAATTTTTGTAAATATATTGAGTACCTATAATGGATTAGCACCAATCCGGTTTTCTGTCCAATGTAGGATTTTACCTATCTAATTGCTCAGTAAATTATAAAGAAAACAATGTCTTTTTCCAATTAGATTCACAGCTGGTAATTCTGAGTTTTGGCCTTTTCAATGACTCTATAGAATTCATGCATTTGTTATATCTATGGCAAGGATCTGGCTTTTGCTCTTGTCTTTAATGAATTAAATTTTCAGAAGTTAATCTCAAACTCCATTGCTAGCAAGATTCTTTTCTTGGTTCAGTAGTTCGCTAGCACAAAATATTAACAATAAGCAAGGGAATTCTTCTTAATCTAAAACAAAACAAGCAAACGAAAACGTGGTATGGGAGAAACAGACTGCTATGTTATGATAGCTGCTATGGAAACTAAGCTCCTTCACAGATTTGAGCTTTGTGTATAAGCATAAAATATTAGCCTTTTGATTAACTTGTGATTGTATTCAGAAATGCTATAATTCACAGGTTTTCTTTCCTCTACCATAGATCAATATATTTACATTCACAGATAAGACAAATTTGGTTTAAAAAAAAAACTCTCTGATTTCCAATTTCTTTAGAAACATGATAAGGAGATACATCAATTACATACGAAACTTTAAGTAATAAATCACATTCATGAAATGTGCACAGCCAACATATTTTTTCAGTATTTTGAAGTAAGAAATAAAGAAAATCCTTAAAGAAAAATTATAAATATACCTTAGCAAAACAGTTTGTATAAGAGTTAAAGGAAGAATCGTGAATCAGAACATTATCAGCAGATTTTTTTGAATCCACAATTTCACACTAAGGGAACTTTATATTTCATCAGTTTCAGTCACATAGCTAGAAAGCTGAAATTTTTTTTTAGTCTTAGGCAATATAATATTTATTTTCATTGTATATTTTAAAATACAGTGATTTGCACAGAACTATACTCACCATAACATGGTAGACTCAGCTGAGTCTATCTGTCTGTACAGGAGGCACACACGAATCACAATTCACACTGAAAGCCACTGACGGGCATCTGGCTAGTGTTTCTAGCCCTTCCAAGGTCCTCCTGTCTTACCTGTAAAAAATCTCATTGCTCTGACAAAGAGACTTGCTTTACCCAATAGAGTCCAGTCTTTAAACTTAAATTCACTGTGAACTTAAGTCACCTGGCCCGTCCCCAGCTCCCTCTTGTGTTAGGTGAGTGAAGCATCTGTGGACTTTCCTGGCCTAATCAAGCTGTTGCCTCCCTCATTCTGACGTTTTACTATTCACTTCAGCTTCACAGTGTCCTACTCATTGCAGATCAAAACATATCACCCACTTACTTTTTCAAATTGTGAATGTTCTTGACCATTTGAGTGTTTAAAGAATTATTAAAAATCAAACTTTTCCCATTGTTACTTTTTAATTTTCCACATATCCATTAAAACAAATTTCCTTGTTTATGTTAAAATTTGAAAGTTTTCAGGTGGATCTCAGAGCCTCAGATTAATAATTATCTCAAGAAATAAATTATTTGGACTTCTATCTTTTTGTGTATGTTAAATAATTTTATGCAGTTAATATAATAAACAAGTATTTTAAAATAAACTTTTCTCTTATTTTGATATGTTTAGTGGTATATTAGAAATATTAGAAAACAGTGCATTGAGTCTATAATAAAATTATAAATATTTAATATTAGTATTTTAAGGTTAAATTGAAGCACTAATTCAAATTTTTTTTTATTCGTTAAGATGGTCTTACAAATAGGAGGAAATCATTGTCAAGCAATTAAGAACAAACGTATAATGATAGAGCAAGCCAAAGCTGATGCCATTCTATGATTGTCTCTCTTGGGTTCCCCATGATTTCATGTTTCTCCCTACTTAAACCCCATGTTGGTTGGACTTCTCATGGAAGTCAAGGGTTCCCCTTGAGTTGATTCACCCATACCCCCACCCTCCAGCTTCCTTGATATCCTTTCTACTCTTCCCTCCCTGCTCCCCTCTGTCCCCAGCATCATAGGCAAAATTCCCTCTGCTCATGAAAAAATTCATATGTGTTGAGATTATTATTAGCTTAGCCATCTATCATACTGTTTCTGATTGTATACTAGCTTCCACAAATGAGAGAAAACATTCAGCCCTTGAGTCTCTGAGTTTGGGATATTTCACTTAGGATAATTTTTTGCATCTCTATCCATTTGGCTGCAAATGCCATAATATAGTTTTTTCTAATAGCTGAGTAGAATTCCAATATATATGTATATATTGTATATATACATATATATATATACACAATATATATATACAATATATATACTATATATATTTGTAACTTTACTCTATATATAGAGTATATATATA
>PVKS010007085.1:0-74833 GCA_004027875.1 Aplodontia rufa | reverse complement strand
TTGGAATAACTTAGTAAGGAGAGGTGTTAGTTCCTCCTCAAAAGTGTGGTAAAAGTCAGCGGAGAAGCCGTCCGGTCCTGGGCTTTTCTTCTTTGGTAGACTTTTAATTGCAGACTGAATTTCAGTGTCTGTGATTGGGCCATTTCCACTATTCTTGAAATGATATTATCTATAGACCACTGGTGCCTGTAGACGTTAGAGAGCTAATACAACTTTTTCTTCTCAACACTAATAACTTATTAAAATGAAAAGCTATTTGACCTATACTGAAGTATTTGAAATAGTCAGCAGTAGAAGCATCTTCCAAAAAATCCTCATTGAGATCAATGCAACAGATTGAGCAAGTATGATCCTGAGAGTCACGTAAAGAATGAATGAAAAGAGTTGATCAGGCATTTGAAGCCATTAATAGGGATGCTTTATTAGATACAGTGGTTATATCAGGTGAGTGTAAAGAGAGAACATGATTGAAATGGCTAATATGTAACTTTTTACACAATTTGGCTAAGATTGGAGAAAAAGCATATTGTTGAAAAAAGAAAACTGGGATAGTTTTGCTAAATATTTAACCATGAAATAGCTTGGTAAAATTGTTGTGAGTTCAATAAAAAAACATGCAGAATCATAATATGGTTTTAGGATTAGAGATGACCTCAAAAAACTGTCTAGTGTGCTCCTCTGCCACTAAAACAAGCAAAACAGTGTGATCCTAGTTTATATGCCTAGTATTTAAAAGTGTAACATTGGCGTTTACAGAGGCATTTACTAGTAAACTTCGATCTAAGTGTAACCCATGATAGTACAGCAGCAATTCCTAGTCTAGGAATTCTATTTATCTTACCATCTCTGACATATGATTCAGACACTGGGACACAAATATTCACAGGTCTTTTCTACTTATAATCCTCCTCTTGCCTATTGTGGTGGTATGCTCCTATAATCCCAGTGGCTCAGGAGGCTGAGACAGGAAGATTGCAAGTTCAAAACCAGCCTCCATAATTTAGAAAGGCCCTAAGCAACTTAGCAAGACCCTTTCTCCAAAAAAAAAAAAAAAGAAAGAAAAAGAAAGAAAAAGAAAAAGGCTGGGGATGTGGCTCAGTGGTTAAGCCCAGGTCGGTTAAATCCTCAGTACCTAAATAAATAAATAAATAAAAATATAGTCCCTCTCTTTATTCATTTCACACTCTCTTACTCTACAAAGACACTTAGGTTTCCTGTTTTAAAAAAAAAAGTTTCTTCATAAACTACACACACTTTGACAAACTGTCCTACTTCCCTTTTCCATTTACCACCAGAAAATATGTTCAAATAGTGTACTCCTGCCGGCCCCGTCTACTTTCTTGGCCCCACTCACTCCTCTCTTGCTGCAGTCTACTGGACCTCTCCGCACATCTTGCCAAATGGAATTGTTCCTGATACTTCTTGAGCCTTGTGCAGCATCTTCACCCTGCCCATCATCTTCTCCTAGACTTCCCTCCTTCCAAATCCAGGCCTACCTGTCCTTTCCACACCTTCCCTAAGTGCCAGCCCTACAGATTCTCTTCTGTTGGTAGGTTTTTCAAATGTAAATTATCTGAAACTGAACTCACTACCTTTTCCCCCAAAATTCTCTCGTTCTAATATTTTGCGGGTCAGCTTCCCATACTTGAAATCTGAGCTACACCTAACTTCTCTTACATCCACACTCCCCACCCTACCTCCCATCATACTGGATGTTTTAAACTCTTTTGAACCCGACCCTTCTTTCATATTCCCACTGCCTTTGCATCAGTTCAGGCTTTCCTCATCTTTTGCTCAGTCTATACCAGCTGCCTCTTAATGAGTCTGTCTCACTATCTGCTGAGCATCAACACTGTGGCTATAAGTATTCTCCTAAAAAAAAGAGATCTGATCAGTTAGTGCACTCCAGTCACATAACCCAGTGCCATTGCCCTCTGCCAGCAGAGTCCCATCTCCTTTGATCCATGTCTCCATGCCCTTACAACTCCCTGTAAACTTGTCCTCATGGGCATAGCTCAGATGGGCCATCTTCTGTGACGGAACATATTACCAACTAAGTTGCTCCATTTCCTGACCTTTCTATAGGCCACATTACGTTTTAATTACCTATTTCCTATTTGTTCTATTCCAGTAGACTATGTACCTCTTCAGGGGAAGAAACATTATTGGTCTATAAATCAGTCAGCCTGTTAGTCATAATGCCCTGCCTATTGAAACACCTGTTCCTGAAATGTTATGGCCCTGCTTTTCATTCTCATGGACTTTGTTTCTCCCCTAGCTCTGTCACTTCTTGCCTTCTATCTTAGCCCCTGGCCCCCACCTTCAACCTTTAGGACTGGGCTTCCCAACTCAGATTAGTCTTTCTGAGGTCATTTGTACTTGGTGCCTTCCCCTGCCCCATTCATTTTCCTACCTGTCCATCAAACTCAGTCCTTTATCTATCACCTTTCATCAATCAGCTCTATACATTAGAAGTTTTAACTCCCATGATTTACTTCATAATATGGTTCTTTAGACTTTGTTGAATATTTCATGACAGTCCAGACTTGAAGTCCTACCAACACATTACTACTTTTTAGCCTGCAGGTAAAGCAAAGTCTTCTTCCAGTAAGAAAAGAGTGACCAGAAAATTAATAGCCCAAGTCAAATCCTTTGGAGATTAAAGAATAACGATCAAGTCGTAGTTCTAAAATAAACTGCATTGCTTCATGATGATGTGTCTTATATTAACACCAGAGAAAATATTTGAAAAGAACAAAGCTACTTTTATACTGAACCTTTTATTTCCACAAGAACTATGAAATTAATTATGTTTTGTCATTTTCCAGAATCAGCTCTTAAATTCATTCATTCATTTATTCACTCATCCATTCAACTTACTAAACAACTTGGTTGCAGAGAGGAATTCCTGTAACAGAAATTTTACAGTACTGGGAGAGACCTATACTTCAGTAAGATCCAATTATTATAGGAAAGTATATTTGAAAGTAAATGCCACACAGAAAAACAACATAGCTAACTCTTGGTATTTATAAGAGAGCACAAACTAAGTCTTTAATAAGATCATGTTTGAAGAGCACTGGATGTTGAATTAGACTATATTAGTATGGAATTTATTCACTGTATAGTTTGATCTCTAAAGACTCTGAGAGTGATTAAGTATATAACTAGGATCTTGAAAAGAAGTCGGTTTAAATCTGTTAAACATCTAAGTAATTAACATTTAGTCATCAGATGTGATATATTCTGTCCTTTTTCTTCAAAATATGACTGCAAAGATCATAATTACACAATTGAGACTACTTTTTGACAAATCATTCATCTGGTTATATATTATACTGTGTATAAAATATAGCACCAGAATTGCTTTTCAGGACAGATCAAATAACTTACAAAATGAATAAAAATATTTAAGAGTCTTAATAATTTTTGGATTCCACAAACACAGGGATTGTAAAATGGCCTTGCAGGCTGACTCATACCATCCCCTTCCTTTACATGGTACCTGGACAGAGGATGCCTGTTTTACCTTTGAGGTTTCCAATCAGTGGAAGCCTCACAGCAGCAAGGCCCAGGAGCTTGGCCTCTAGTCTAGTGGTTTTTTGCAAGAAGAGGAATTGAAAAGCCTGGTGTCTGCTAGCAGCAGAACAACGAAGTACCCTTTCTTCACCCACTAACATAGCCTCCCCCCCCTTTGCCTCAGAGGGGTAGTCCCCTCACTGTTGGGGGTTCAAGGCCAGTCTGGCTTGGAGAGATATGGCACAACAGGTCCCTGTGAGCAATCCGTCATCTCTGTCAGCACGTTAAAAGCCAGAAATCCTTAAGGAAAGAGATGGGTTTAATTTTGCTTGTCCAATGCTCCCTAAGTTTATTTGACCAAGGGGATCTTTACTCAAAAGATCTTTTTTTTGGGTGATTCCTGTGAACATGTTCTGCAGAGTCCTAGTGAATAATTGCAGCCCTAAGCCCCAGTTACCTCGTGTTCTTTGGCAGGCTTGACTGGGCCATTTTGCCCACCCAGATTTTCCAACAGACCATTCAAATTGAAACCTCTGTTGTGAACATAAAATCCTTCACAAAATAATCCCCATGGTGTTATTTTCGCTCCTCCAGACAAAAAATTAAATCAGCAGAAGCAGGGGCCAAACCTGTCATTTGGAGTAATTCTGTACCCCAAAGCTTATTATGAAGTCAGTCTTTCTGGCAAAGCTACTTCTCAATCCTCTGTCAGGTGTTAAAAAGCTAACAGGAGAAAAGTGAGCGATTTTATAAGACATCAGTGTCTCATGCATGGTGTTTCTTTGCTTCATTTTCTGGAAGCAAATGGAACTATTGTGTCTGCTCCAGGGGACACTTCTGCAGCACAGTGGGCAACTCTTATGGAGCTGCTGAGCCCTGCACATAGCCCCCACTGCGTTCGGTGCTTACCTGCCTAACAGCCCTATACCTTGGACACTGTTATCCTCCACATCTCACAGATGGGGAAGCTGAAGCTTAGAGAGGTCCAGTGACTTCCCAAGGTCACATAAATACAAAGGGAGAGTGAGATAATTCAACACCAGGCTGTCCTCCTCTGGGGTTTAGAGGATACATTCAAACACACTTCTCTAAACACCTCTCTGCAGAATTAATAAAAGTGATTACCAGGGATCATATCTTTGTCCAAACTTGGCCTCAGAGATAATTTTCAGGGCCCATTCTTTTGGACAAAGAAACTGTATCAAAGCTATGCTTCCAAGAAAGAAATTGGTGAGAGAAGAGGAGGTGAGCTTAGGTTGGGATGTTTGTGCAGGAAATAGAGCATCCAACAGTGAAATTATATATATTCTGTGCCACATCATCCCCTGAACTGTCAGGGCCCTTTAAACCCCTGAAAACAGGGTGACTAGTGCTTCTAAATCGGAACAGATTACAGAACAAATCCAGAAAACCCCAAATCAATTCAGAAAACTCATCCCAAAGATTCCATTCCTCTCAAAAGACTTCAGATAACAAAACCTGAATTTGTTTTCTATTACTTCCATCACAAATTGTCACAAACTTAGTGGCTTAACATAACACAAATTTATGATTGTAGTTTTCTAGGTCAAAAGTCTTATCCAGGTCTCACTGGGATGGGATGCTCCTTGCCAGAGCCTCCAGGGGGGAATCTGTCGCCTTGCCTTTTCCAGCTCTTAGAGGTCACCAGCATTCCTTGGCTGGGTCTTTCCTACTTTGCAGCTCTCTGACTGCAGTTGGGAAGGTTCTCTGCTTTTATGGACTTTTTAAAATAACATTGAACTACTAAAGTCATCCAGGATCATCTCCCCATCTCAAGGTCCATAACCTTGACTACATCTGCAAAGCCCCTTTGCTATATAATGTCATGTGGCCAAAGGTTCTGGAGATTTAGGTCATGGACCTCTTTGGGGGGCCATTATGCTACCTACAGGGGTTGTATCCATTTAACCCCCAAGCCTCAATTTCTTCACCTTTGAAGTGGGGATAATCAAGAGTTCCTACCTCCTAAAGTTGTTGTCAGGATTCCACAAATTAGTACAAGTAGAACTCTGAGAACAGTGCACATCGTGCGGCGAGCCCATAGTAGGACCTGTTGTTATTTCTGACCTCAGAGTTAGCAGGTGGCAATGCAGCCTCTTCTTGGAACACAGCAAGCTGCAAAATTCCACCTTCTTTAATATTGATATCTTGAGGGGACATGTGTTGTAAAAAAGAATTAACATTAATTCGTATGGCTTGAATATTTTATTCCTGGGACCTGTGTGACCCCTTGGCACAAGGCGAAACCCAAGGCAACTGTAGTTACTTGGTGAATAACGGGAACTCATGTTTTATTTATCTGAAGCCACAAAGATGAAATTTGGAAAAAAAACAAACTAAAACTCATATATGGCTTTTAGAATTTACAACCTTATTATCCCAGAAAAATTAGGTGCTGGCATGTAAACAGGTGTAGCTACCGTACTCCCATGCATTAGTGCAGGAAGAGCTTTCTGTCCTCCAGCAACAAAAATAGCTCTGCTGTGAGCAGCCTCATTGCATCGGTGAGGAATGGAAGCCTGGGCTGGAGGACACCAGGCTGAGAGCAGCCTGTTAACCGGCATGAGGCGCACAGAGATTGGGACACCCAACGTTTTGATGGCAGCTTTAGGGAAGGCAAAAAGATGGGCCTCTAATAGTCTTTGTAGCTCCACTCAATTTAAATTAAAGGCCTGGCAAATAAGCCCTATAAGGAAAAGTGTAAACTATTGGCTTAATTTGCCAGGAGAAGAGAAGATGATTTAATCTTCCATATTAGATGAGAAGCTTTTTAAAATGAGGAAGCTATATTTCTGCAGCTTCCCATGCCCAGAGAGGATTAAAGGAAAACACAAATCAACTAGAAAAACCTTGAATTAAAATAATTTTAAGCTGAGTTAAAGAGGGCTCTGTCAATAAAATGCAATCCTAGTGACAGTAAAGTCCTTAACTCCAGTGATTTTTAAGGAAAAAAAATTAATGATGTACTTGTTTGCTGTCAGAAAAGCAAGCCTTCACATTTGATTTCAGTCCAGGGATCCCATCTCTTATCAAAAAATAATAATAGCCTGGCTTCTGGTTATCTGAAGGACTGCAAAAAAATGTTTTTAGTGTTAGAACAAGAATAGAATTCAAAATTACACTGGCATTTTCTTAAGGGTAGGAAAATCTCAGACTTTCAATTACTACTTATTGAACACTGTTTATTAGATATTAGATCTCTTTATTTGGCAAGTTGTAATAAATTTAAGGCATATTTTCCAAAAAAATTTGTCAAATAACTGCCTATGTGCCATACACTGGAGATACAGTGGCAAACAGAATAGAGAAGGTCACTCTTTTCTTTGAGCTGGTGTTCTAGTAAAGGAGACAGACAAGAAATGCATAGTATGTAAACAAGAAATACCTCAGGCAATGGTAGGCAACGGTATATTGCCTACCGCAGCCTGAAGCTGTGGGTGTGACAGGATGCCTGGGCGGCTCCTTTAGATCAGAGTAGTAAGGAAAGATCTCTCAGAGGAGGTGACATTCCAGCTGAGAGCTAAGTGATTAGAAGGAGCCATTGGGAGGCTGGAGCGGTTGCTCACTGGTTACAGTTCTTGCCTGGCATGTGGGGGGACACAGATTTGAACCCCAGCACCATGTACACAACAAAGTGTCGGAGCAACAAAATCCACATGAAAAACTAAAATTGATTCTCTTTCTCTCTCACTGTCCCTCTTTCTGTGAAGAAGAGCCTTTGGGCAAAGATCAAGGAAAAGAATTTTCTAGGCAGAGCACAGTTAGTGCAAAGGCCCAAAGACAGGAGCAATCTGAAGATTGCAGAGAGCAAGAAAGGAAGGAAAGGTGGAAAAGGGAGGGAGGAAGAAGCAAAAAGGAAAAAAGAAATAAGGGAGGAATAAAAAAAAAACAAGGACTGTTGTGGCTGGACATTGTGTCCCCCAAAAGCAATGGTGCAAACTTGGGTCAAAGAATTTGGTTGGGGCTTTGTAATCCAGGAAAGAATTTGTATTTTTTTTTAAGAGAGAGAGGCAGTGAGACAGAGAGAGAGAGAGAGAGAGAGAGAAACAGTTTTATTTAGTTTTTTATGTGGCCTTTTATTGCTCCATGACTTCATTGTGTATGTGGTGCTAGGGTTTGAACTTGAGTACTCACGCATGCTGGGCAAGCACCATAACTGCTGAGACACTGCTCCAGCTCAAGAATTTGTATCTTAATCTAAATGAAGGAAGTTTAAGCAAAGGAATGACTGGATCTAATTTTTATTTTTATTTCCTGTATCATCATGGATGAATTTCATTAGCGTAATGCAGAGTGAAAAAGCAAGCAAGGGAAATAATCCCACACGGATAAAGTCCAAGCGCATGTGAAAATAAAATGTGATGTTTGGGAATTTGTAAAAATGCAATAAATGATAAAGAAAGTGAAGCAAATGCAAAGAGCAGTGCAGTGGTTCCCGAAGGCAGCCAGGAAGGGGTGCCAGAGACTTCCAAGGTGTTGGTAGGTTCTGTTTCTTAGTTTGGGTAGAGGGCATATGAATTCGTGTCATATTACTACATATACCCAAACTGTATATCATACATATTCTCTTTTGCAAATTAAATATCTCATTATCCTAGTTGTATCTGTAAATAATTATTCTGGCTGCCAGATGAGTGACTTGTTGGTAAGCAAGAGTACAATCAGAGACAAGTTAGATTATTGCAGTAGTCCCGACAGAGCATGGCAGAAGGGATGGAGGAATTTTTGGCTTGTACAACAAAGTGTATTGATGAGGTCATATACAGAGAGCAAAGGTCCCCAGGAGGATCAAGTTGGAAAGTAGGGAAATAAAGATTTAAGTGTTGCCCATATCCATGTGGTATGTGTATTAAATACACACATGGACATTTCTAGTAGATAGTTGGATAAATAAGACTGGAGTCACAGCACAGTGAGGCCTGGAGAGATAGCTTTGGGTGTTATTGATGGATTGGTGGTGTGGAAGCTCCAAGTCTGGACAACTTCTGTTTGTAATCGTCCCTGGGAACCTTGGTCACCCTCAGCTCTCATGAAAACTGTTGGGGGATCAAAAAGAAAAAGAAATGTGGCATTGTAAAGACTTGATATAGAATAACTTATTCTCGCTTTTCTTTTCATTTCTAGATTTTAGAAATACTGATTTTCTGCATTCTCCTCTATTTCCTTAAAAGAAAAGGAATGAAGCATATTGTGATTCTGCTTACTCTGGTGGCACTTTTAGGTAAGGGGATATTTTGTGTTCTTATTCTAATTAAGCCATGTTGTCATAAATGAGAGTTGAAGGAAAATACTTGAGCATTCTCTTCCTTTATGTTTCTGTTTTTCAACTCTGACCTATAGGAAGAAATTGAGTCTAACTTATGCAGATTATACCTTGCATGTCTGTTGTAATCAATTTGGATATATCTAATTTTTTTCAAAATATATTTTTACTCCTTGGTAACATTATATTCTCCCTAAAAATTTGAGCAAACAATCAAACAATATTAAAAGAAACAAGCTAATGAACCTAATTTAAACTTTTGGGTCAGGAATCAGTTAACAAGATCTATCCTGTTTATATATTTTTCAAAAACTTTAAAATATGGCTAATATGGAGCATAAATATAAACAGTATTTCCTTAAATAGCACATTTATCTAATTCATTGTTTGCCAGCCCTTTTACTTCTTTTTTCTGGAGACTTCTTGTAAGATTTGAAATCTGATGCTTAGCCTAATATATTTTCATGAATCATTCCTCCTCTCTTTCTCCCTCCTACCCACACACACATACATATACTCATATATACCAACACTAGGAGATATCACTAAACATTTGGAAAATTCCCTTTTCAAAAATTTATTTATAAAAAAAATAATTTATATGGCTGGAGTGGTGGCTCAGCACAAAGACCCAGGTTCAAACCTCAGCACCACAAACACAACTAAGTGTCAGAGAAACAAAAACCAGATGAAAAAAATAAATAAAATTGATTCTGTCTTTCTCTCTGTGTCTCATTCTCTCCCTCTTTCTTAAAAAAAAATATATTTATAACCTGTCCTTTACTACTTCTTTGCCAATAAGATGACCCCATACATCATGTATTGTTTGCTATGATTTTGTAGATTATACTTATACCATTGGGACAGGCTATAGCCCCATGTGAATGAGGTGCTGGGGTTTTCATTTTTCCATCTCAACTAGTTTTCTCCCTTGAATTGGAGGCTTTGTGTTTAAGATGGTTGCTTTTAGAAACAAATTTAGGTTATAGTGTTGATCTAGAAAACAGAAAGGGAACTTTATATTTCTTTCCAAATTACCAGGTAGGAAGAACTAAAGGAAATAACAGAAAGAACAAATGTACATTATAAAGGAAAATATTGGAAATTAAGATCATACATTATCAGTCAGAGCATAAATGTAAATGGCATAAGTTTACTTAGTTAAAAAATAAATATTCTCAAATTGGACTTCAGAGAAACTCTCAAATGGATATTGAAAAGATTCTGAAATTGGATTCAGCCCATTTGCATGCGAGAGTTATTGAAATAGCCACCACTCAGACCTCCAAGGTGCTTCCTCTAAACTGACCCTGGCATGATTAACCACTGAGCATTAGTGCCGCAGGCCTCAGCCCAGTACCATTTCTGATTGGCCTTGTTGGTTGTATATATCAGTTTTATCTAAAACAAGGTAACTCAGGTTGGAAAAGAAGAAAGCAGGGATCAAGATGTTACTAAGTTAAAATCAACACAGAAAACATTAAATGTAATAATCGGAAGTAATCAATTGAGAAGAGCATCATACATAATGTGCCATGAAAAAATCTGAGGAAGATGCAAAACTACATTAATAGAAATATAAGGGGAGTAGAGACTTCTCTTAGCTCATGGAAGATAAGTAGACATAAAAATACAGCATGATAAGAAGACCTGTACTTACAGTCAAACTAGTATCTCTAATATTGAACTCCAGATCCTAAAAACAGAATAAGCCTTCTTTTCACTGCCTGTGTATCATTTACAAAGGTTGATTATATAAATGACCACACACACACAAAAAAATCCTTGATTAATTCCAGGAAGTTGAAAGAGTACAGAACACATTTTCAAGTCACAGTGAAATAAAAACAGAAAATAATAACAAAAATAGAAACCAGTAAAACCCTCCCACCTGGAAATGTTAACAGCACTCTTAACCTGCAACTGGGCAACGTAGAAACCAAGATTTAATTGTAGCGCATACTTTATAAATTATTGTGAAAATACTTAATATTAAAGCCTGTGTTAATGACTAATACTGTATTCAGAAGAAGTTAATTTTCAGTGTAGGTTTAAAACACTCAGCTTAAGAAGTTAGAAAAAAATGAAATAAAGCAAAGGAAGGCAGAAAAGAGCAATTGAGAAAGATAAAGGCAAAATCTGATGAAATAGCAGAAGACAATGGGTTTAAAAATAAAGCCCAGTTCTTAAAAGGCAACTAATAAAATAGAGATCCTCCATTGGAAAAAAATCACAAATACTCAAAAATAGAAGTGAGAGACAGATGAATGGAAAGATAGATGTACACATACTCAGTGAAACAAATAAATGACTCATTTTAACTTATATAAAACTTAAATAAACTGTGGTTTTTAAGGAAAATAACTATGGAAGAAGTAAAGGAGTTGTTAAAAAAGCCACATTCTAAAAAAGAGCCAGGCCTGGACAATTCCAAAGGTTCAAACCTTTAAGGAACAGTTTATTCTGATATTGTTGGAACTATCTTGAGAACATAAGAAGAAAGCCTTCGCTTTCTAAAATATAATCAGATAAATACTGATCCCACATGTGAAGAAGATAGCACAAATATGGAACACTGTGAACTAATTTCACTGCCAACTATTGATGCAAAAATCCCAAATGAAATATATTAGCAAGTAGA
Source organism: Aplodontia rufa (assembly GCA_004027875.1). NCBI lineage: Eukaryota > Metazoa > Chordata > Mammalia > Rodentia > Aplodontiidae > Aplodontia > Aplodontia rufa. The sequence goes on along the minus strand of PVKS010007085.1, from coordinate 63,389 downwards.
CTCCAGAGCCGATCATACTTCAAGACCAAGTGATCTTAAGAGACTGGTTCTACTTTGTAACACAGCAACTTGTATTTAATTCTACGTGCATGTTTAATGCATTGTTTTTGAGCTTGTGTCCTTTGCCAGATTAGGCTCATGAAGATAGAGAATGCCTTTTATTTATACTAGATATACTTTATCTAGAACTGAGCACAATGAGCACACAACAAGCATTTGAATTAACTAAAAAAGTATGATTCTTTAAGAAAGCCACCACTGAAGTTTGTCATGATAATGAGTCAAAGAGAAATATTGAGATGTTGGTCAGATGGTGTAAACGTTCTGTCATAAGATGAATATGTTCTGGGGATCTAATATATAACATGGTGCTGTGCTTAACTATACTGTACTGTCTTTGAAATTTGCTGAAAGTAAATATTAAATGTACCACACACAAAAAAATGGTAACTATGTGAGGCAATAGATGTGTTTACCAACACATCTATTGTGTTTATGTATGTATGTATATATATACAAATACATACATATATATCAGATCAAATATAGAGTACTGTACATCTTAAATTTATAGATTCTATTTTTCAATGATTCCACAATAAAGCTGGGAAAATGCACAGGCAGGGAAACAGCTAATTATCTTAATAGGTTCTGAAAAGTCAGATTAAAGTTTATGCATTCCTAGTAACACTTAATGGTGACTACCAGAGGTGTCCTCAGTACCATGAGAAATGGGTGGAAAGATGCCTGCTCTTCACTGGGCTCTTCTGGCTGCTGCAGTACTTTACAGTGGTCAGTAATGGCTTTTGCAGGGAAAAACACTTGTGAAAGCCGTGTGGCAGCTTTGAAATAACATGTCTGTCTAGTGTGACATACAATGGGAGAAGTAGCATGTAATGTTGTGCTTACCAGCTGGGTGATTGAAAGTACATAGGAGGCAAAACCTGGAAATGAACAGGAGAGGGAAGGGCACACACAGGGTGTTTTCTGTGCTGTTGCTGTGATGGTTTGTGATAGATGAAAATAGAACTGAGCAAGAAAGAGAGGAGCTGGAGCAGTGGCTCAGCAGTACAGCACTTGCCTGGCATGCGTGAGGACTGGGGTTCAAACCCCAGTGCCACATACACAACTAGGTGTCAGAGAAACAAAGGCCAGCTCTTGAAAAAAAAAAAGTGAGAACAACCAGGAAGAAAGAAATCTATCTTCTAGTGAGTTCCTTTCTCTCTCTCTCTCTCTCTCTCCTATTCACACACATAAATTAATATGTATGTTTAATTGCGAATTGACAACTTATCACTATGAATTTATGGGATATAAAGTGCTGTTATGATTTATGACAATGTGGAATAATTTACTTAATGTTTCTATCACTTCAAATTCTTAACATATTTTGTGATAAGAACATTTGAAATTTACTTTCTCAGCAATTTTAAAATGTAGACAAAATCTCAGACAGGAGAAGTATGGTGAGGCGGATAGGGTGTTTTGCTTGGTAGGTTTGTTCGTGTGTTGAAGTTCTCTTGCACAATCCTGTGACCTTGTTTCTTAAAGGAATCTGAAGCCTCTTAGCATAGCTCTTCCGGCAGGTCAGGAAGCTGGGAAAGCCAAGAAGTCCTGCTCTATGCTTAGCATATTCTGGTTGTCAAAGCAAAAATTAACACATGAAATGTAGATGAATCTAATAAGGAGATGCTGATCTAGGACTGGCCATCTAGGAAGTCCTTGGAATAGGATGAGGAACTAAGAATAAACTGAAAGGGCAAAATTTCAAAGACAGGGCCAGCATATGTTGGAGAAAAATGGTGGTGTTATAATGATGGAAGGAATATATGTTTATTGTTGGAAATTAAGAAAATAGAGAAAGATACAAAGAAAAATATTTTTTAAAATTGTGTCATGGTGCCCAGTAGCACAGTACAGCAGCGTGCCTGGTGTTATTATCTGCAAGGCAGTTAGTTAACCAGGACATTGTAGAAGACTTCTCAGTGGCTGTCAACACAGTAATTCACCTTCAGGTGGTTTTCCAAAGGAAATAGGCAGAGTGATAGACAGATTTATGTTCAAGAATATTCACTGCGGCCTCATTTTTAATAGTAAAAGAAAATGGATTCAATTCAAATATCCAAAAATAGGGAATTGTCAAAATAAATTACACATTTATACAAAGGCATTCTTTACAGCAAATAAAAGTCAGGCTTTAGAAGAATACTTCATGGCATAGAAAATATTTAATGGTAATGGAAAATAGATTCCTAAATAGTACATGCCATATGATTCGCATGTTATGATACAGTCATACTTACAAATAGAAAAAATATTGAAATGCCCAAATGTTAAAAATGATTTAGGAGCAAGTATTAAGATAACAGATGATTTTAATTTTTCTTTCCAGGCTTTTCTATATTTTCCAGTTTTTAAAAAGTGAACATGTACACTTTTATAGATATTCCCAGTGCTATAGATGACAGTATCTTAATGTAGTTTCTTTTAGCATTTTTCTCTGCATACATAAGTACTTTCTATTTATATGTGTATGTAACATTAAAATTGCATGAATTCAAAATCACATTACAATTTTCTTTCCACCTATCCTCATCAGTCCCCTGCCCGTGCCCCCCCCCACACTGCTGGGGGGAAAAAAAACTTCAAAGTACCTGACACCAGCCTAGAAATAACTTGCAGTTACAATAAATCATGATTAATCAGTTGGTGGCTATGTGTACTTTGAAAATATGAGGATTATAGAAATTGATAGTTTGTTTAGCAGTTTAATAAAGAATTCTAGTTTTGTTTTTGTTTTGTGTTCAAGTATAATTTAAAATCAAATGGTAGTAAAATTCAATGACCTTTAAGGTCCTCTGCAATCCTGAGGTTCTGAAGCTAATGGAACAGTGTGTTCAACTCCATTAATTATCCATTCCTTGGGGAGACCTGGCTATTCAGAACACAGGACTATAGCCATATTGTGCTCCAATTTCAGGCAAAGTGTTTTAGGAGGAAATCAAGACCCCTAAACAGCTGACCTACAAACTTAATCCATCAAGTGACACGTGGATCTCTATAGATATTTAGAATTCCTAGATTAGCTAAGACATGGCTATTGTAATTGGTCAGATATAACATCTTAAATATGTAAGGAGACCAGGTCAAAAGACATTTGAAGATGGAGAGGGGGCTGGTTTTAAGGGCTTTTTTGTTCTAGGTGGGGGGTTTGTTTTTAGCATTTATCACCTGGTCTCCTTTGTTTATTAGGTCTTTTAATTGAAAGAAAATGCCTCATTTGGAGTATACCCTAGAACCCTTCAAGGGAAAGTAGATTCTCAGGTTTTGGAAAGGGAAATTATGGAAGACTCTTCCTGGTTGACCTTCACCTGTTATTTTAAACATATGTGCATATATATGTATATGTATATATATATATATATAGATAGATATAGATAGATAGATATAAAAAAGAAATAATAGCTTTTCAAAAGCTAAACTTAAATACCCAGCTATATTCTGACCAGGAAGCTCAGCAGCAGCAAAGGGAGTGTTTCTCCTTCACTTGCTTTTGATTTATAATTATTTAATTTCATCTAAAAATTATTTTTGACCTTTCTATGGATTTCAGCAAAACCATGGAATTATTTACAACACTAACTTCAGCGAACCTGAGACAAAAAAAAAAAAAGTACTATGTTCCTCCTACAGAAATGTGGGGAGAAAATGTTCATTGGTTCACAGTGATAGAACCCGGGCCATTTTCCTTTGTTGCTCTTTGGAACCTATGACATATTTGTTCACATAAGAATGGGTCCCTCTTTAGCACAGAAAATAAATAGATGTTGTTTGTATAAGTCTTACATTTATGGTTCACTCTGAGAAATGTCACCTCAGCTCTGGTCCTGCTTCCAATTATTGTCTTTATCAAAAAGCATTTTTAATGTAACTTCTAGGCAACCGCTAACAAAAAGACTTACACATACACTTCATATAGCTCTCAAGAAACTCAAGGACTGTGTACTTTCTACTTCCTCATCTTCTCATCTATTTGGCTTTAAATGTTTCATATAATTTAATAGTTGTTTTGCTACTAATGTCACATGGACAATCTGGATGTTCTTATCTCCTCCCTTCCCTGTTTTTGCCCTTCCCATCCACTAGTGATTATAATCTCTGCAGCGTCCTTTCAACAGAGCTGAAAAATAGTCATGTTGCTCCAAAGATAAAAAGCACACAGCCCACAGATCGTTAGCTGATTGAAACAGATTCAAAGCCCAAGTGACAAAAGCAGCTGCTTGGTTAGGGTCACCTCTTCCCCTGAACCTCTCACAGTTTTCATCCCTAAAGTGTAATTCGCACATTTGCCCCTCTCCCATCTGAACTTAAGATATGTATCTGTACTCCATCTCAAATATGTACTGTATTTGTGTTTTTGTTTTCTTTTCCAGCCTCATTGACTGTTATTTCAGTAAAAGCTGTCTCAGGCATGATCACTTTTTCTGTGACGAATAAAATGCAACTTACTTATCCCATCTTCTATATCATGTTTATCATCATGATAGCATCTTGTGTTTTCCAAGTCAAGTAAGTTAGCTTCTGCATACTCACTAATCTTTCAGCATTCCTGTGCTTCTCCACCCGTTAATCTTTATTGGCTTCGGACGATAATTAAGATGAGAGGCAATGAATTTCTAAGGGTGAAGGGCCTGCAGCTTATCTGCAGCCAACATGCCTTGCTTTGTCCTTTGCATACAATAATAAGTTTTTACTAAGCATCGCCTTCATGTCTTGTGCTTTCTAAAATGCGGTCATAATCCAGCTAAGTGCGCTTTGATGCTTTCCTGATGCTCTTCTGCTTGTAATTAATATCCATTGTACACAGGTTGTCATTAGCAATAAATCAAAGGGGCAGGTCCACGTCCAGGATTTCATTCTAAATATAGGAAATACGTGAACCCTTCACCTTCATTTCTTAGCTCATGCTCATTAATTGCCCAGAGATGGACAAAACCAGACGTTTGGCCGGGAGGAAAATCCTTTCCCCAGAACTCTGCATCTTTGGCCAGAATTTTCCTTGCACCCATGGGATTGCAGAATGATTGTTTTATGTTTCTCTTGGGCCCTAATAGTGGTGACATGGAACATTTTTAATTTCTGCTTTTCTCTGACCCCACCTCCCTCTGCTCCAATCACTTCCCCTCTCTTTCACGTTGTGATTATGTCTGCCTGCTAGGCCCTCTTGAATTGGCCAGAGAGGTTTCTGTTCACCCCAGAATGCTATACAAAAGCACCACCCAGTGCCAGACCAATGCCTTCTGAATGTGGGAGAAGTAAAGTCTGACTGTCAATGGGCTGGTTGTAGGCCTCGGTGCAAGGCCTCTGGAGGGTTGCTGGAGAAACCCAGCACTCTTGTCACTGTTCCGTCATTTCCTTATAAGACAGAGTATGTTTATAATAGTGAATCTTGCATTTTGTTTCTTCTCTCTTTCTTCTGAATTAATCAGCACTGCTGTAGTATCTTTTGGGATTTGGGGATTAGTATCACTATCCTTATACTTAGCTTCCATGGATTTAAAAGGCACACACAGTGGAAGCTAAACTTCATCCTATTGCCCTTGCCCTTACTCAGTCCCTCTGCCTGTCACACTTCAGAACTGTGTTACCCAGTTGTCCTGGTTGCACGTGTTGCTGCGTTCGCATATATGTGAACATGCACATGTACACACACGTATCCTGCATTTATATGGCCCTCCAGACATGCATGTATATACACACACACAAACTTTTTTTTAATTGCTGTAGAGTAGGACCTAAGTATTAATCCTTTTGCTTTTTTAAAAATATCCAGGTATATCCATGCAATTCACTGCTTAGAAAAGTCTGGTCCTTGGCAAGACAGTGCAGCACAGAGTGGGAACCTGAATTCCTGTTGGTGGCCAAAGTGGGAAGCTGAGCTCCCACATGTGCTCTACAGCTGGAGCACCGAGCATTGTTTTTGAAACATTAAACATTCCTTTACTTCTCCATCTTCTTTCTTGGCACGTGGCATGTCAATGGATAGCTATACTATTCCCCAGATATGATATTTAACAGATTCTAGGGTCTATCCTAATGAATCAGCCCCAGTATGATACTGGTCCAGCAGCTTGAATCATTTCCAACTCAAACTTCTGTGGCCTCAGAATATGATTAATTGCTTTTCATTGTTACTGTTGTTGGTTTAAACAGACCGTAAAACCTGACATCTGATCTCATACATCAGATGCACATAAGCTACGACTGCTGATTGGAAATGCCCTTTCCCTGCACTTCCTTTCCCTTTGTAGTTGTAGCTACAGAGCATGCATTGCTTGAAGTTATTGTTAACTTATTGCTAAGCTTCTCTAAGCTCTAACTCCAGTATGTGCCTTCTGCTCTAGATTCCTGAATCAAGCCACAAAGCTCTACACCACCACAGAGGTGGTACCTGTTAACCATGTTTTCTTTACAACCAGTGCCATCGTCGCAGGTGAGTTTTGGCTTTCATACGTAGATGATTCACCTCCACCTGAATAAGTGAGGTTTCTCACAGAGTAAAAAGAGAATCATAGAACCTTTCGGTTATAAGAAACTGTGGAACCCATGTCCCCCCTAGCTTCTACCCAGCATCTGAATGTCCTCCATGACATCCTCCCGGACAGGCTCATCTACTTTGTGTGCTCTGTCTCCTGAGACAGCTCAGTTCAGTTTGGGATCTCATTATTCAGCGAGTTCTCATTATTAGAAAGTATTTCCTTATATTAGACCTGAAGTCAGTTTCTTTGGGAATTCAAGACCCTCATCTTTGTTCTGCTTCCTGGGGTTGTCCCTTTAGTAGCGCTTCTGATAACCAAAGCAACCAGAAGTTCCTCATGAGTCTTGTCTCTGGGCCAAACTTTCCCAGTTTCATGAACTCTTCCCTATGTGCCCCTCACCAGCTTGATCAGAGAGTGGGGTCCCCAAACCAATCAGCATTCCATGCAAGGCAAGATGGATAAGTATGGTAACTACTGCCTTCACTGTTCTGACCTCTGTGTTTCTACTGTTGCAGTTCTTATATTTTGTTCAACAATTTTTTAACATTACAAACAAAATAGTGTTCAAAAGTACAAATTTGAAACTTGGTCCAAACCAAAATACAGTAAAATCAAGGAGATCATTTCTAAATTTAGTACTGATATGCCCTAATTCCTTGGCTTATTTGATATATTTATCACCTTCTCATCTTGGGAGTTCATTTCTGAATGTAAACTTTTTGTATTTTGGAGGTAGAGATTACTTGCTTCTGAATTATTGCATTATGTTTTTATCTCTCAGAAAACAATGCAACTGCTGGTGGACAGGTTTTTTTAAAGTATAATGAATTTTCTATTTCCCAAACTTGAACCTTTTGTTTAAAGAAAAAGATTATATCCCAAGATCAAATTTTTTTTGTATATTTTACACTTTCTGATAAAATAAAGTGAGAAAAGATTGCATATTGTTATGTCCTAGAATTACTGGAAAGTGAAAATAAGACCCAGAAAACTGTAGGTGTGATATCCAACCTAATAATTAATATAAATGTGAAGAAAGATGTGTAAAGAATGTAGCTCCCTGGGCAGAAGGTTTTCTAGGAGGGCGACAGGGCTGGGTCTTAATACTCAACACATGGAGTAATTGATGAGTCAAGGAGGCTGGGACTCTGGGAGTGAAAACAGTTCTTCTGATGTTACATGTGGAATGGAAGTAAAACTTCCCAACTAACTTCTCTCTGCCTCTGTCACAAGGTAAAAAGCTTAAAGTTAAGAGTGAGACACCATACTTGCCTACTAAATTAGTAAAGTTTTACTTGTTCTCTTCATTGCAATAGCCAGTACATATCAGGCTACACTATCAGAGGCATCCTCATGAGGTTGGGTAATTGGTCCCAAACCCTTAGAACTGAGTCTCATAGTTTTTATGAAGGCCTTACAAATGTTTCTACTCTATGATTCTCCAACTCAACAATAAAAACACAAATGACCTGATTTTTAAATGCACAAAGTATTTCAATAGATGTTTCTGCAAAGAAAATATGAAATGGTCAACAAGCATATGAAAATATGTTCAACATCACTAATCACCAAGGAAATGTGAAATGGATCAAAAATGCTGTTAAAAAAACGAAAAAAGCAAGTGTTGTAGAGAATGTAAGGAAATTAAAACTCTCATGCATTCTTGGTAGAATATAAAATGGTATATCTGTTATGGAAAGCAGTATGGCAGTTCCTCAAAAATATTTAAAAATTGAATTATCGTATAATCCATCAGTTCCACTTGTGGGTATATACCCAAAAGAACTGAAAGCAGGGTCTTCACACAGAGGTTTTTAATACCTATGTTCATAGCAGCATTTTCACAATAGCCAAAAAGTGGAGGCAACCTAGGTGTCCATTGACAGATGAATGGACAAGCAAAATTTGGTATATACATACAATGGAATATTTTCAGCCTTTAAAAGGAAGAAATTTAAAAAGTGCCACACCATGAATGAATCTTTATGACATTATTCTATGTGAAATAAATCACAAAAAGTAAAATACTGTATAATTCCCCTTTTTTGAGGTATCTAAAATAGTCAAATTCACAGAAACAGGAAGTAGAATGGTGGTTACCAGGGACTGGGGGCAGAGAGGAAATGGGGAGTTGTTTAATGGGAATAGAATTTCAATTTTTCAAGGGGAAAAGTCTGGAAATTGGTTGTGCCACAATGTGAATATACTTAACACTACTGATCCATACACTTAAAAATGAGTAAGATGGTAAATAAATTGTACATTACTCACGTTTTACTACAATTTTGTGTTTATTTGTGATGAAGTCTTGCCATGTGGCCTTGCCTGACCTTGAATTCATGATCCTGCCATCTCAACTTCCCAAGTTGCTAGGATTCCAAGTGTGTGCCACAGCACCTGGCTTACTTTACTATAATTTTAAAAATAAAGTATGTTTCTACTCCTTAAAATAGAAATTCCACTTTTAGAAACCCATTCTAATGACAAAAGTCATAAAACTGCTGAAAATGTGTACAAAGAAATTCATTGCTACTTTATTGAAGAACAATCATTTAGATACAAAATGAATATTATAGCACACTGTTTAGAATCACATGGAAACATCAAACTGATTACAAAGAAGTATATAGTAAGATGGAAAACGTTTCAGAAATATTCATCCATTCAGCAAATATTCACTAGACTCGATGTGGCTTCTTTCTGTAATGAGTTCATTCTCTGAATGAGGAGATAAGGTTGAGGCTGAGAAAGTTCTGTCTCCTGGGGGTGGGACTCTGTCTTGTTCACCACAGGGTCTCCATCATCTACAGCAATGGTGCATGGGAGACAGTATTCATTACTGGCCAGCAAGACTGACCCCCAACACAAAAATTATAATTCAAGGAGCTTCATAATTTAAAATTACCTTATTTAAGGAAAACTCTGCAAAGGCTTTGGGACCTTAAACCAACAAGAAATTATTGAGACCTACAGGGAGAAAAGAAGTGCATCAAAGTAAATGATGCATGCTTGCTTTCCATTGCCTGGAAAGGGAGACCAGAAGGAGATGGGAGGAGCTGGCAGAAGAAAATGGAGTGGTGCAACACCCAAGTTGCTAGTATCCTCCAGTGGGCATGCGGCCAGGCTCGCAGACCACAGGGCATAGCCAGGAGTGACAGAGGAACTACAGTAGCTGACCCTGCCGTATCTGTGACCCCTTGATCCACCCAGACTTTCAGGCCAAGCTAAGGAGGGAAATAGTCACTAGACTTTTGTTTCTTTGCATATTCTGCAAAAGTTTGTCTTCTTGCAAAAGTTATGTCAAGCTAGGCACAATCAGGCACACCTGTAATCCAGTGATTTGGGAAACTGAGGCATGAGGATTTTAGGTTCAAAGCCAGCCTCAGTAACTTAATGAGATCTCCCCTAGCAACTTAGCAAGATGCTATTGCAAAATAAAAAAAAAAAAGGACAGAGGATATAGCTCAGTGGTAAAGTACCAAAAAAAGAGTTATGGTTATGTCATTTATGTTAATTATGTTGGTTTTATATTAATAATAATCATATCATGTAAAATCTACAAGTCTTTATTCCTTTGGAATAATTTAAATGGCAAATATGGCGTGCAAAATTTTGTAAATAAACTACTGAATGTGCATTTTAAGGGTAGCCATATTTAGGGAAAATATATTGACATAATTCTAGAAATAATATGTAACTATTAGAAGTACTCCTACCCTAAAATTAATTTTGTCTTCTGTTCCTATATAGGTATCGTATTTTACCAGGAATTCCATGGTGCCACTTTTCTCACTGTATTTATATATCTTTTTGGGTGAGTAAATGCCTCAGAGCTAAGGTATGTGAAATTCTATTACTTTCATATAGGATTTTTGGCATTGTACCTGAAGTATAGAAAATTGGAAACTAATATAAGAAACATCAGTTTCCTGCATTCTTCAAAGAAACATATTTTTCAACTTAGCACCCCACACAGGGCTCAGTGTCTTTGTCTTTGTGATTTAGGTATCCCTCTGAGAGTTAGTTCCAGCCAGAGTCAAGATAAATCCACCGGCCTTTGTAGTTACTCTTCAGCCTTGTACTACTATACCAGACCTCCTTCACCCTTGGGAACCCCACGTTATATTTCACTTAGAGAACCACAGATGCTTCTAGGATCACCCAGAATAAAAGACCAGGACTGGGGCAGACCCCTAGATTTGGACCTAGGAACATCAAGGTGGCCCATTCCTTTCTTGTGTTGGAGTGCCCAGTTTGACACCTTCTAGAGATTTGGCAGACATCATCACTAGTATCGCTGGCAAACAGAGAGCAGAACCTTGACAAGATATGGCCAATGTATGGAAGCTTCCGTTGACTCCAACTAGCACTCCATTAATGCTTCCTGCTTCTTGATCTGGTATTCAGCATGACCATTGTTATGCAAACTTGAGCCTAGGCTATTTTCAGCATAGGAAACCATCTATCTTGAAAATGCAATTTCATAAGACATTTGGGTGAGGCCAAACTTCTGGGGTCTGGAAACTATGACTATTCTTATGGCCAAGGACAACGAGATTTCTTAGAAAATTAAAGAATAAATTGTTTTTGCACTCGTGTTTGCATGCCAGTAATGGGTCTGGGCATGCATGGATAGAAAACGAGACCTAGTGTCTACCCAAAGGGTTTAGAGACTGAATTAGCCTCCAGATGGTAAAAACCTGGGGCAGAGATTTATTGGAAGCTTCCCAAGTCCTGGTTCTGGGTACAAATATTATTGGCTCCAACAATTAAGACAACTTCTAGGCAGCTTACCATGAGAAGCAGGATAAACAAAACTGATGGAATTTATATCATCATGTAGGATATGGAGCTCAGTTATTTAATACCATGGGCTGTTTCAGTATTCCTGTGTTCTTTATTAATATTTTTCTTGCAGGTGCTTTCTGTCATTCTTCGGTGTATTTTTGGTCACAAGAAATCGAGAAAAGGAACATCTGCCACAGTCCTATATTGATTTTGGAAGTATTCCTGGTAAAAAAAAAAATATGTATATAAATATATATTCTCTCATTTATAATAGAAGCTTTTTTCCCTTATAAATTAATAATTATTGGCATTATTTGGGGTGTTGAGTTAATGTAAAACATAATTCTTACTCTCAAAAAAGTATATTTAATGATGAAGCAAAGGCGATGTTTTCATTGTAAATGTTAACAATAATTTATGAAATGTCAGGTTTGCACACAACACTGAGGTTATGAAAGGCTGTGTTTTCTTGGTCTGGATGACTTTGGGATTTTTTAAAAATCTCTTTAAAGTGCAAAAAGGATAGGGGAAAGTGTGGGGAATGGCTACCAACAGCAGACCTGTGCCACGTGGAGAGGCTTTGGAGGTACCTGTAAGTACTGAAGGAGGATCACTCCTACGGAGACAGAGGTGGCCTGTGCGCTATGGTGCCAAGAGGAGTGACATCAACACTGTCACCAGAATGCAGTGACTTCTTCTCCTCCTTCCCTCATGCCTCTAAGTTGGGTCAACAGTTTTCATTCCTGCTAAGAAATAACTCCCTTGTCATGTGGTCAACAGAAACAAAGTCCAGGGCAAAGACAACAGCCTGCTGTGTCCTTACTAGCCACCCACACACTCACAACCCACCAATATCTCCAGTTTTGCTAGGGATTTCGGGGGACCTCTCTCTAGTGTGCTGCCCCTGGTTTCCAGGCAGGAAGTGAAGAGATTCACTGAGCTTCCTCCACCCTTTAGCTTCCTCCATCTTGCCTTTGAAGCAAAACCCACTAAAGCTTGAATCCTAAGACTCAGAAATTATGGCCCCAGAAAATGAATTCCTCATTCTCTTTTTCTTTTCTTTTCTTTTCTTTTTTTTTTTTTTTAAGAGAGAGGAACTGTGTGTGAGAGAGAGAATCAATTTAATTTAGTTTTTCATGTAGCCTTCAGTGCCCAGAGACTTTGCTGTGTACATGGTGCTGGGGCTTGAACTCACGTACTTGCGCATGCCAGGCAAGTGCGGTGACCTCTGAGCCACCATTTCAGCCCAAATTCCTCATTGTCTTTGTGGTGTGAGCCATCTTATCAGCCAAGTGCATTCTGGGCAATAGTAGGCATTTGCGGCAGGAGTGTGCTAATACAGAAGGTTTGTTTGGGAACCAACATGTGATAGGAAGTGAAGTTCAGTGGGAAGTGGAGTTTACTTATTTTTAACTCTATTTTCCACTTTACAAAACCCCATAGGAGCAACATTGGAAACCTCAGTTGAAGTCTGTTTTTCTATGTTGTTATATCCCTTAGACTAGACATGGAAAAAAGACAAGGCCCTGGGGAGAAAGGCTTGGAGATGAGTAAATGCTTCACATCAGTCTCCTGACTGGCCCAACCTGGTCTCCATGCTCGGCATGGGGTCAAGAGGCAGCTCTCTCTCAGGGACAGTGTGTGACCACACGTAAAGTGACATGCAATTCCTTGGGCCTTTCTTCCTTGACATTTATCTTTTCCATTCAGAGGGTGACCACAGAGTACTTTAAAAAAAAAAAAATAAAATATGGCCTAGACTGAAGAGAAATGATTAGGACTTTTTCTTCTGTAAGAGCTCAAAAGATTTTTTTGTGATTATTATCTCCACAGGGAAACAAATGTTGGACAAAATACAACCAGATTCAAATGGCTTATCCTATGGAACCTTGCCTGATGGAAGCGACTCAACAAAGAGCTTGAGTGGGGAGAAGAAAGAGGTCTAAAGTGCCGAGAGGGATGGCTGTGGGCCTGTTATTCGATACCACCTTTTTAAAAAATTGCACATGTTCAATTTGTGTCAGCAGCTATTTCATGCTGACATGTGCGCACATTCGTCTCAGTCCTTTCCCCACTGTGGACAATCAGAGCCTTCCTACACTTTGACAGTCTAATGTTTTCATGGAATGTAATTTGAAGTGTTCCCCACACCCTGGAACGCTCCCTTGCGATCATCTAACTGGCTAGATCTTAATTAGAGCCTGACTGCTCAAGCAGGAATGTCACACAAAAATGTGTGTTCACAATTTGGTCACAGAAGGCATCAGTTGCTTCTCCCATGTGGCTTGTACTCAGTTGCTTGGCTTCAAAGAGACCCCCTAGCCCCTCAGCCTCGGTCCTGAAGGAAAGGTTTGAGAGCATTCGCCTTTTCTAGGGCACCTTTTATGAGCCTCCCATAAAGAGCTCCCCTTTCATTCCTGAATTAGAATGACAACTCATCTTTCCTGAAAACTAACACTATTAAAATCCTCCTTTGAAAATAAAGGGCTTCTTTAAAATGAGAATTTACAAGTGGCGTTCTGCGCTGGTGCATATCAGAACTCAAAGACTTCGGATGGTGGACTTTTTTAAGCCTAAAAGGAAAGTTTAAGACATGGAACTGTGCTCATTTCTACAACACATGTACTAAAATTGGAAAAGTACAGAGAAGATTAGCGTGGCCCCCTGGCAAGGATGACTAGCCAATCTGTGAAATGTGAAGGGGGAAAAAAAACAACTAAATAGGACTAATGTTTATTTTTTAATAAAAATATTAAATGGTGATATTTTCTTCAGCCTTATGGTGCTATTATACTTGAATCGGAACTGAAGAAAGACTTCATTTCCTATGTCTTTAATTGTTACATACCTTATAATTTAACAGGTGGGTTTCTGTTTTAACACAAGTCTCAAAAATCACATTTAGATTCATAGTGATATTGCACTACATTTTTTCCCCAAGACATTGTCTCAAACTGTGGATTCTACTAGGTAAAAGAGGATATGACTAGAGTATTTCATTTCAGCGTTAACTCAGGGGCAATTTACCACTGAACTACATCCCCAGTCCTTTTTATTTTGAGACAGGTTCTCACTAAATTGCTTAGGATTTCACTAAGTTGCCGAGGCTGACCTTGAACTTGCAATCCTCCTGGCTTTCCTCCAGATGCTGGGATAACAGGTGTGCATCATGGAGCTTGGCTGACTTCAGCCATTTAAATCTGTCAAACCGGAGCCTAGGAAGGAGACCCAGTCCTCCTGAGCTACTATTAATCCCACGTCTACTAAGATAGGTCTGCAAGTAGAATCCATAGTAATGTCTGTTGTTTATAATCTATCTAATATTTAAATGAGATGATGAGAGGAAGCCTTAATTGTAACCAAATTATAAACCTTATCCTTAACGTTTCAAAATCTTCAAATCGCTCCTGACCTGTCTGTCAATTATCTCGCACTGTGTAGGGGTTCAGCTCAGCTGGTGAGATTGTGATCGTAACTGCTTCAGGTCTTCTAGCTTTAGTCTTCTTCCTAAACTATACTCTTTACCAGAAATGGCCAAAATTAGCCACAAAGAAGAGAGATTCAAATCCATCAGCAATGTACAAAAAATAATACATGCCTGGCTTCTGAACTTCTGGTAACAATTTCTGCCATTGTGGAAAGTGTCTCATTGGTTCAGATACAGCAGACATCTACTTTACGCCATGTTGTACTGAATGGGTACAGCATGTTGGCACTAGTAAGCTCAGCTGAGAAATGTGTCTGGTGTTGTAAACTACAGATTTCTGGTGAATCTTGAAACTGCTTCCTAAGATTGGGAAATAATTAGACTAAAGAGTTATACTTGAAGTATGACTGCATTTATAACTAGAGTGCATAGTTTTGAATATTGCAGAATTTTGCATACACAAGCATAACACCCATGCTTTACTGGCTGCCAACATTTGCATCTATTAAAAGTACTAAGAAATGATATTGACTTATACAATCCAACAATGCTTTAGAAATCCAGGTTACATATAAAATACACTCAGATCTAATTTTACTTTCCATTTTGCTGTCCCTTAAATAAGGTGAATAGTAGGAGTTTTAGTTTAATGACTTGTAGGATTTTTAAAAGTGCTCAGTGCATGATAACAACCAAAACCAACCCAGTCCTTCTCTTGGCACTGCGAGTCAGGGACCTTTAGCCAACATTTGGCTCATCTGACTGTTCGTCTAGACCAGGGATTGGCAAACTTTTTCAGTAAAGACTCAGAGAATAAATATTTTGGGGTCTGTGTTGTCCATACGGTGTCCATCCCAACTACTCAGCTCTGCCATTGTAGCACAAAAGCATCCACAGACAATATGTAAACAAATGAGCATGGCTATGCTCCAGTAGAACTTTATTTACACTAATCTCTGTGCTATAATTTGCCAGCCCTTGATCTAGATTCTTCTACCCTTGCTAGGCAACTTTTTTTCAATTTCTTGGGCATTGCAGGGCTTAAAAAATGACATTTCATTGTTCATGATAAGTTAGATACCAGTGTCTTGATATTTACATTAGGGTCTTTTCGCTCATTTAATAAATACATGAGAGCAATAGTTTATTCTTGGAGTTCAAGTTTCTCCCTTTTGAAGGCAGAGATTATTTTTGTGAATGCTACTCATTCTACTGGAAGAGCCTCTCCAATCCCACACTCCGAGTTGATACGTTTGTAAATTACTCCTTGTGTAGTAGACTAAAGCAGAGATCTTTACCATCTGATTTTCAGTTTAAATGCTTGTTTTCCCTATCACTATCATACTTTCATTACCAGAATCTCTGAAAACTAATACAAGGAAACAAAAATCTCAGGAAGCAACTCAATGTGTTCTTCACATGCCCCTTACACACACACACACACACAGAGAGAGAGAGAGAGAGAGAGAGAGTCCTGGAGATTCTATTCTGTAGCGAGAAAGAAAGAAGACAAATTCACAGATTAGTGCAATTTCAGTGCTATTAAAGAGTAATGGTGGCAATGTGTAAATCTGGCTCCCAAGGAAGCAGGTGCAATGGTGGACACAACTCAAATGGATAGAAATGCCGAGCCAAGTTCCTAAAGCCAAGAGTCCTCTTTGCACTCCTTGTTTCCAAGCACGGTGTATCCAGCAATGGTGACTGTACTCACTCGGCCACTCCAAAGGCTGCCTCACCCTGCCAAATTAATAGTGATATGATGGACATAAATATAGCAGTTACTAAAATGAACCCTTCCAACACCCTTCCAAACTGCTTTACGTAAACTGCGTGGCTGGTTCCTGAGCCAATCCTTGATGGGGACAGCTGCAAACCTAATGCACGTGTTTGGCACCAGTGAATGAGAGTTCCTTAGTGAGGTTGCTGGATAAACACCACACATTTTGAACTATTAGAACAAGATCTCAAAATTGAACCCAACATGATTTTGTGGGGAATTTCGAGGCTGCTTCTAATCGTCAGACTCATCAACAACAATCCTGCCTCTTATTATGGCCATCTTGAAGTAAAAAAAATAAAAATTCCACACATACACAGTTTCCATGCAAATATAGACCAGTCTTGGACTATTAAACATAGTGTTTTGGCAATTGTGGTAAATGCAAGGAAGAGCCTTCCCACCCAGGAATTCCTGGGTCTGTCCCCTTTCTCACCAGCCTCGGGGCACCACACAACATGCTGTCTCCATGCCAGGAGAACAAATCAGTTACAGGAGTCGTGGCCCAACCTAGGAGACATTTTTTGCTAGAAAGGGAGGCAACTCCTTCGATGTGGATCCTTATTGAGAGTTAATGAGTACCAACCACAATGTAAAAGAGGAATATCAATCCCAACATCAAATGTGTGTTTCAGGGTGCACCCAGCTGGGCCAGGCATTGCTGAGAGTTTCACAGAGTTCCAGGCAAGATGCAAGATCATCTTTGTGTTCCAGGAAAGAATCTCCTTCCCAGGGAGCTGGCAAGTGTGACTGAGCAAGAGCCGGTCCGTTCCTGATGGGACCAGTTTGCATGGACCAAAGCCACTTTGCACATTCGAGCTGCTGCTAACCAGACGTGAGCCAGTCCTTCCAGCACGCAGGCAGCCCACTTCCAGAGCCTTTTGCCTCATGATTCTAATTTGAAAACCAACCTCAGAAATGTTCTGAGGTTTGGGCTCTATTCCCTTTGTCCAAAGCACCTCACCTAAACCTTCTAAACACATGCACGAACAAGGAGATGAATCAGCTCAAGAACTCTTGATCCACAGACTCTAAGCTTCGGATGTTTGCCTGATTACAGACAACTCACCCAATTACCAAAAGCATGGAACTTAGCAAGTATTCATGAATTTCATATCAATCTCCGACATAATTTGGTCACCTACTGTTTTTAATGTAATGTGTTTGGTTTTTTGTTGTTTTGTTTTTAGAAACACTTTAGTTCTGCTTCTGCAAAATTGAGCAGAAGGTGTAGAAATTTCCCATATTCTCCCTGTCACCCACACTTGCATAGCCTCCCCCATTAGCAACATCCCCCATCGGAGGGGTACTTTGGTTACAATTGATGGACCTACACTGACACATCACTGTTGCTCAAAGTTCCTACTTTATATTAGGATTCACTCTTGATGTTGTGGATCCTCTAGGTTTGGACAACGTAAAATGACATGTATCCATCATTATAGTAACGTACAAAGGAGTGTCACTGCCCTAAAACCCTCTGTGTCCTGCCTATCCATTCCTTCTTCCTCCCAAGCCCTGATCGTTTTATTGTCTCTGGCATCCTATCCTTTCCAGATGTCCTGTTGTTGGAATTGTACAGTAACCATCGTTTTTAGATCAGCTTCTTTCATCGCTTTCCCCCATGTCTTTTCTCAGCTTGCTAGTCCATTTATGTTCAGTGCTGACTAATATTCTCCTGTCCAGCTATGCCGCAGTTTGTCTATCCATTCTTCTACTGATGGTTATCCTGGTTGCTTCCAAGTTTATGGTTATTAGGAATACATAATGATTTAAACACGAACACCGGTTCCTCAGGAGCATACTGCCAGAGAGGCAAAGGCTATCATTTACTGAGTCCCTACTACATGCCAAGTGCTGTGCTTGATCTTTTACTTCAGTTATTCATTTAATTTCTCTATCAGAGAGGTCCTTGTCTCCACTTTACATATTAGAAAACTAGGACAAGAGGCAGAGCAGGGACTAGATTACAGTCAGTCAAGAGAGACACCTAAGGTATGAAATCTGAAGAAGCTCATGAAAATCTTACCTTCAGGGTGATAAGAGGGCCAATCCTGAATTTTCAGGACCCTGAGAGTGAATAACTCCTTAAATCTTGTGATCTTAGCACCTCACCACGTCCTGGCCAAGGCAAGAGAGGTTAAGTGATGTGACCAGTATCATTCAGCTGGCAAATGGCATCTGGAAATGAACCCAGGACGTCTAACTCTTACAACTGGTGTCAAAGTACCTACAACATGCAGCAGAATGTCACAAGGGCCTTAAGAGACTTGAACAAAGGACACAGGATGTCAGATAAAAGTCACTTTAGGTGAGGGGACAGTTTTCCAAGGAATTACAATTGTAGTTAAATGGTGGACGCAAGATAGATGCATTCACCTTCTAAGTCCTAAACCATGGGAACATGATCTTATGTGGAAAAAGATTCTTTGCAAAAGTAATTAAGTGAAGCTTCCTAAGATGAGATCAACCAGGATTACCTGGGAGGCCCCTAAGTCCAATAAGTGTCCTTTTAAGAGAGAGAAGAGGGGAAGACCTATGAAGACAGAGAAAGAGACTGGAGTCATAAAGCCCCAGGCTCAGGAGTCCCTGGAGCCACCAGAGGCTGGAAGAAACAGGGAAGGACTCTCTGGAGACCTCAGAGGGAGTACAGCCCTGCCATCACCGTGGTCCTGGACTTCTGGTCCCCAGAAGAAAATAAATTTCCAGGTTTTTTTCAAGTTCCCAAGTGTGTGGTAATTTTCTGTGGTGACCCTAGGAAACATGGCTAGAATTTGGACATAAGAGAAGGTCCTATGAGCAAGAGGGAAACTGAGTAGTGATTGGAAGGGTGAACACCTGTGACATGAAGAAGAAGACAACTAGGTAAGACCAGAAAGGCAGCTCAGAAGTCTGAGTGACAGCTCTGGCATATATTTAAGAGTCTGGCGTTGATTCGGGAAGTAAATGACGGCATTCACTTCATCTCTGTGGGTACAGGATGAACATCATCAGTTCATGATCAGTATCTAAACTACTTCAATGACACTTCCCTTATATCTTTAGTCATCCACTGTCAATATAAGATGTGTAGTGTTTATAAAATAAAGATTGAATTCAAATTGTGCATTTGTGGCCCCTCATATCCTACCACAGATGACCAAATGACCTTGAGATGGCCTTAGGCAAAACAGCGTTGCCCAGAAAATAACATGCTAGACCCATCAAAGCCTCACTCTCCAAAACCTGAATTGGGAGACTCAGCACAGTCAAGGAGGGAAGAGTGGGTGGTGATTCTGGAAGTCTCCCCAGAGAGGCATGAAGGGAGCAGGGTCAACAAAGGTCATGGGCAACCAAGGGCATTGGTAAACTGAAGGAAGAGGCAATCACAAGAGCAAGAGTTAAGAGCCACACCTGTCAACAGAGAAGAAGATAAATATCCAAGAGAAGCAGAGGCTACGAGAAGGGGCCAGCAGCGCCACGTGTGTTAGAGAGCCATCTGGGTCCTGGGGCCTTTCTCCAGGAGGCACAAGTGTTCGTGGTTTACCCCCAGCTCAAGGGCACGCTCACAGCACCGCCAGCCCCTCCTCTAAGAGGCCGACGCATGGTGCTGTCCACCCAAAGAGCCTGGTGTTCGCAGGGTTCACAGGGCCAGAAGACAAAAGTCACATGAGGCTGCTGGCACCAGAAAGGAAAGGATGAACCCATAAGAAATGCTCCATGAGAACCAGGAGGACGTTCTTTCAAACCTCAGTGCAGAACTGCTCAGCAAGAGTCCATGACCTGTCGGGGAGTCTTCAGGTGGGAGATGGAGGAAGGTGAGCCCAAGAAAATGAAGAGAAGTCCCTGGCAGATCCTGGGCCTAGTCCCAATGAGAATTCCAACTCGGCTATTTTTTAAACATGTAGGGATCCTGCTGTGGTCACTTAGCATCGCCGAGTGAAGTAAGGGAGGCAGAAAGGGACACTGAGGGAGCAAGAGACAGAATGGGAACCCGTTTCAATGAGGAAAGAAAGATCCATCCCATAGGCAAGAAGAATCTGGTGCACAACAGCAAAAGAGCCCTTTGAACACCTCCTTCCTCAGCTCTGTCCACCAGGGAGAGTAAATCTGAGCAGGTGGGTGTTAACAGCAAAACCAAAGAAATAAACAAGTGCAGGAGGAGGCTCCTCCCACACTCCCAGCCCCCAGCTCCCCCCACCCCAGGCCAAGCTAGGAATTCCTGCCCCTCGTTAAGGCTCGGCCTCCAGGTGGGCACCCTCTGGGAAGCTGGCACTGCCAACCATCTTCACCCTATGGAATAAGGGTCTCATGCAGGCAGCCTGGGACACCGCTGCTGTCCAGGGGATGATAGGCTGACACAGCTGCTGATGGGAAAACAGGCTCCTGCAGAAGGGGACAGACATCTGTCACTGGGGCACATGGCTGGCCTTGCTGGCCGTTCCACAGGCCTGCTCTAAAGCAAACCACCTGTTTCCTGCCCGGGCTCCAGCCTGCGCCTTCCAAGGTCTCCGCAGAGAGGAAACACCGCCAAGCCACGGCTGAGGAATGATGGCCTTGGCACCGCCTCCAGTGAGATTTGTTGTTCACTAAGGAGTTTTGTGGAATCCAGACTCATTTTCCACTGAAACAAGGGAAAGTAAAGACGGCACCAAATAAAAATAGCTTCCTGGAGCTTCCTGTTTACTCCGTACCGCTCTCCGCAGCCCAGGGGCTTTGCTAGACATCTGGGTGCAACGCCTCTCTGCAAAGACCCCTAAAAATGTTTTTCCTTTCATGTTTCTATTTCCTTCTCTTTTGTTCCATGTAAGTTTACTTTGGGGTCTTTTTTGCTGTCCACCTCTGATGACCCCATTTTCTCATTTATAAAGTAGGGAAATTATGTATGGCCTACTAGGTCACAGAAGGAAGATGTAGGAAAAAGAAGAGGTGACACAAGAGCTGTAGAAAGAGGAGATCTGTGCCTGGCACCAAGGCTTCACATTCTCCTTTAAAATAATGCACACACCTGAGAGATCAGAGCGGAAACAAGGTGACAGGCAGATGAAGGTCATCTGGAAGAACTGAGCAGGTCTACCCCAGACATCAGGCCTAGCAACTCAGGCACGGCTGCAACGCCCTTTCCTAAAACCATTAGGACATCAAACGAGTTTGGGGAGAAGGTCTGACTGATGAACAAGCTGTTTCTGGGTGGGCCGCGGGTGACACGTCTTTGCTGCAAACTGGTATTTGGCTCCTTTGCACGGCCCACGTGCTAAACATGTTGTCTTGGTCCAAAAGCAACGAGAACAGCTTCACTTTCCTGACTGATTCTTGCACCACAGCAATAAAAAGTTCATAATGGAAAAAACATTTATCCATGTCCAGGGACACTCTAAGCAAGCAGAGCAGTGGATCTACATTCTATCAACAGAAATTGCTGAGAGCAAACCAAAGCTTGTGGACTGATTTTTATGAATGATTGAAACAGCACAGCAGATTTCTCTAATTTTCATTATTTAAAAATTGACAATTGCATAAATATCTTTCTAAGCCCATCAGGATGAAAACCATTCTGTTCTTGAGAAGTGGAATGAAGTCACAAAAAAGCCAGATCAACATGGGAACTGTTCTCCCAGAAAGAAACATGGAAGTCCTAACCCCGCTGTCTTAGATGTGATCTCTGTAAACAGGATCTTTAAAGAGGCAATCAAGTTAAAAGCAAGGCCATTCAGATGAGCTCTGATGCAGTACGACCAACATCCTTATAGAAAGGAGAAATTTGGACATAGACTGAAGGCTGTGCGAAGACCTAGGGAACATGCCATCAATTAGCCAAGGAATGCCTAAGGCTACCAGAAACCAGCAAAGAGGCAAGGGACCGATTGGCCCTTGTGGCCGTCAGCAGGAACCACCCCCAATGACACCCTGACTTTGAACTTCTAGACTCCAGACTGTGAGATAGTAAATTTCTGTTTTTAAGTCCCTCCCCTGCCCAGATGGTGGTACTTAGTCACAGCAGATGAAACAAACTACAAGGACTGGTGTGTCTTGTAGCTCCCAGAGCTATGACTCTGTGCTGTGAATCTACTATGGGGCACATCTTGTTGGGAAGCAGGAATCCCCCACCCTCTAATTCTGTGAAAGCCAAAAAGACAAGACTCCCTGTCCCCAACCCTGGCAAGTTGATGCTCTGTCTCAGAACACTGAAACTGGAGCACGGATGGTTTAAAATGCTTTCTTCAGCCACAGCAAGGATGACATCCACCGTGTAATTGTAATGGTACCAGTGACACCACACAGCATTTTCCAAAGCTGGACCTCAGCCACAGGTCCAGGCTTCATTAGCTTCCTACCCCTTTTCCACACCTAATCGTACAGGCTTCCCATTGATTCTGTGAGCTGCCTAACAAACAGTCACATCAATGCTATCAACAGAGAGCCAAGCAGCACTAGCTTGCCACCCTCTGCTTAACCACTGCCTCTGGGACATCTTAATCTCAGTACTTTAGGTCCAAAGTCAAGCTCATTATGTCTTTCCTCCCTCTTTTCTGCACCCCCGCCTCCACCCTCCTCTATTAGAGCCCCTTTGTGCTCCCTGTCCGTCACTGGACAGGTCACCCATAAGCCGCCTCCCCTGCATCTATTCACATTCACCTTCTTCCCAGTCCTCCAGCCACCACCCTCACTGGAGGGCCTCCTTGCCTCCCACCTGAAATTCCTCCAGCTTCCCCACTAGTCTGACCCATTGCCAGCTCCCCAGATTCCTGCGCACATCCTGGAGAGAGGCCCTGTCCCTCTCTGTGTTGTCCATCCACACCCATCCTTCACCTAGGCCACCACCCTTGCCCTCCTGCCCTCACTACCCTCCTGCCCTACATTCTGTTGGATTTATCCATACTTAAAAACCCATATCTAATATAGATGATGATTTCTATCAGCAAAAGGTGCTCTTCCCTTTAAATCCCCCAAACATTTTGGGGTACAACTCTTTTTTCTTTCCACCTTGAATTACAGTAATCTGTGTGCTCATCTGGTTCGCGTTACTCAGTTGCTGTGTTTGTGGGACAGGATGTGGTCAGCACTCATCTCTACCTCCAGCGTCACCACCATCCTCACTACCTGAATTATTGCAACGGCTCCTAACTGGCCTTTTGGTAAAAACGTCCAAGAAAAACCCTCAACTTTTGGGGCTGGAGCGGTGGCTCAGCTATTGTGGCGCTCACCTGGCATGCATGAGGATGCGAGTTCAAACCCTAGCACAACTAAGTGTCGGAGCAACGAAAGTGACATGAAAAAACTGGATAAAGTTGATTCTCTCTTTAAAAAGAAAGAAAGAAAGAAACCCTCAACTTCTTTGAGTCTTTGCTCAAATATCATCACCTGGTCAAGGAGATACTCATAACCCAATCATTTCGCCTCTCAGTCTTTGCATTGTCTCATATGTTGAACTTTTGGGGGACACCTCTCCTCCAAACCCTAACAGGTGCTGTTCATCATCTGCATCTCCACTCCCACCTGCCACAAGGTGAGACTCTCAAGAGCAGGGATCTTGTCTGTTTCACTCACTGATGTATCCCGTTAGCCTTGTATATGGAAGATGCTCAATACAGGTACGCCTGAGCGGTATTGTAGGTTCAGTTCCTGACCACTGCAAAAAGGTAAATGTCACAATGAAGTGATCAATATGAGTTCTTTGGTTTCCCAGTGTATACAGAAGCTATGATTACACTATACCACGCTTATTCATTTAGAGAGAATCAACTTTATTTACTTTTTCATCTGTTTTTTGCTTTTCTGATGCTTAGTTGTGTGTGTGGTGCTGGGGTCCATGTGTATGAAGGCAAGCACTCTACCACGGAGCCACCACTCCAGCCCTACACTTCAGTTTATTAAGTGTGCATTACCATAATGTCTAAAAAGCAATGTACGTGACTTAACCAAAGCTACTTTGTTTCTAGAAATCGTTAATGATCACCTGAGCCTTTGGTGAGCTATCATCTTTTGGTGGCGGAATATCTCGCCGTGATGTGGATGGCTGCGGACTGATCAGGTGGTTGTGGCTGTTGAAGGTTGGGTCACTATAGCAAGTCCCGGAAACAAGACAACAAGACGTGCTGTGTTGATGGTCCCTTTCGCAAGGAATTTTTCTATAGCATGCCATGCTGTATGGTTGCATTTTATCCATGGTAAAGAACTTCTTTCAAAAATTGGAACCCATCTTCTCAAACCCTGCAGCTGCTTTAGCAACTAAGCTTACAGACTATTCTAAGTTCTTTGCTGCCATCTCAACCATGTTCACATCATCTTCACCAGGATAGATTCTATCTCAAGAAACCACTTCCTCAGTCATCAAAGTTTACCACGAGATGCAGCAATTCATTCACCTCCTCAGGTATCACTTTTTTTTTTTTAAGAGAAAGAGAAAGAGAGAATTGATTTTATTTAGTTTTTCACGTGGCCTTCACTGCTCTGAAACTTCATTGTGTACGTGGTGCTGGGGTTCGAACTGGCATACTCGTGCATGCCAGGCAAGCACCATAACCACTGAATGACTGCTCCAGCCCCCAGGCACCACTTCTAATTCTAGTTGTCTTGTTATTTCCATCACATCTGCAGTTACTTCCTCCACTGCAGGCTTGGACTCCTCAAAGTCATCCCTGAGGGTTGAGATGAAATTCTTTCAAACTGCTATTAATGTTGATTTGGGTGGGGAGGTAAATACTGGGAAATGAACCCAGGAGTGTTCTGTTACTGAACTACATCCCCCAGCCCTTTTCTTTCTTTCTGTTTTTGAGACATGGTCTCACTAAGATGCTTAGGGCTTTGCTAAGTGGGTTAGGCTGGCCTCAGACTTGCAGTCCTCCTGCCTCAGCCTCCGCTAGGATTATGGGTGTATGCCACCACATTCACCTAGAATGATGAATCTTTTCCAGAAGGTTTCAGTTTACTCTGCCCAGATCCATCAGAGGAATCACTATCTATGGCAGCTGTGACCTTACAAAATGTTTTTCAGAAATATTAAGATTGGAAAGTCAAAATTATTCCTTTATCCATGGGCTGCTGCATGAATATTGTGCTAGCGGGCGTGAAAACAACATTAATCTCATTGTATCCCTCCATCAGAGAGCTTGAGTGACCATGCACATTGTCAGTGCTGCAAGACTTTGAAAGGAACCTTTTATTCTGAGCAGTAGGTCTCGACAGTGGGCTTATAATATTCAGGAAACCATGTTGTAAGCAGATGTGCTGTGAACCAGGCTTTGTTGTTCCATTCATAGAGCACAGGCGAAACAGATTAAGCCTAATTCTTAAGGGCCCTAGCACTTTTGGAATGGTAAATGAGCACTGGCTTCAACTTGGATTGAAGTTGCACTAACAGGAGAATCAGGCCATGCTTTGAAACTTTGGAGCTGAGTGCTGACTTCTCTCTAGCTATGAATGTTCTAAGTGGCATCTTCTTCCAACATAAGGCTGTTTGGTCTGCGCTTAAAATCTGCTGTTTAGGGCAACGGCCTTCACCTTCATCTTCGCTAGATGTGGTAATTGCTGCCCCTTCTCCCTTGGCACTCGCAGCTCCCCCCTTACTCTCCTGAGATTCTTGCCTTGAACCTCGGGAACCAACCCCCACCAGCATCAAACTTCTCTTCTGCAGCTTCCTCACTTCTCTGAGCCTTCATAAGAGTTAGGGCCTTGCTCCCGGGTCAGCTTTGGCTGACAGCAGCGTGAGCATTTGTGGGTCCACTTGTAGTTTCCTTCAAGAACTTCTCCTTCGTGTTCCCCACCTGGCTAACCATAGCGGCCGAGCTCTCAGCCTGCATCGGCTTTCCGCGTGCCTTCCTCCGTAAGCGTCAACATTTCCAGCTTCTGATTTAAAGTGACAGATGTGCAAACTCTTTCACCTGAGCACTTAGAGGTGTACTGTGGCGTGATTAATCAGCCTAATTTTAATATTGTTGTATCACAGGGTATAGCATGGCCCTGGTAAGAGTGATGGGGGGATAGGCTGTAAGTAGTGTGGCCAGAATGCAAATGACATTTTTGAACTAAGTTCACTGTCTCACATGGGCAACATTCATGGCATCCCAAAAAAATTATAACAGTAACATCAAAGATCCCTGCTCACAGATCATCATAGCAGATATAATAATGATGAAAAAGTTTGAAATATTGCAAAAATTACCAAAACATGACAAAGACATGAAGTAAACCCATGCGGGATTGCCATAAGCCTTCAATTTATAAAAACACAATCTCTGAGAAGTGCAATAAAATGAGGTATGCTTATAAATATTTGTTATATAAATGAATCTCCAAATTCTGCATACACGTAGCTATGACAGTCACTAGGTTTCCAAAACATGCTCCTTTAAAAAAAAAAAGCATAGCTGCCTGGTTGTTTGGCTGCTCTTCCCTATGCTGCCATGGAAACCAACAGCCAGGGACAGGTTGCCTTTCGTTAAGTCGGGCAATGTATACTGCACCCCACAGAACACAAAAAGCACCCGTGCCCCCAACAGCCTGAGAGCAGGAGGCATCAGCCGTCAGCTGAAGTGCAAATGGCCCTGAGACCAGCACCCTCCCAGCTCAGTTGGCCTGGGGATCTCCCCAGGAGCCTGCAGGTGTGCAGTGGAGGCCCCCCAGGAGGTCCGCCCCTGCATGCCTTTGCCCACACAGACCACACATTCTGTTCGCAGGAGACTCTCAAGTCAAAATGTTCCCGGGGCCTCCCACATGCATTTCTTTCTCTATCCTCAATAATAGCAGGTATTTATGCAGTACCTACTATGGATGAGGCACTTCACAAACATCATCGCCAGTCCTGGTAGCGCTGCAACATCAGCTAGCATTCCCCCTTCCGCACTCAAGGAAACTGAGCCCCAAGGAGACAGTAAGTCTTGCCTTAGATCACAGAGCAAGCCCCTGCGGGCAGTGGGTTTGCATCCAGGTGCCAAGGGTGACCTTTCCGCTGCTGCAGGACTCCATGTCTCTGCTGCTCAGCTGCTCCCTGCAGTTGTCTGGGCCCCTGAGCCTGGATATGGTGGGAGAGGTCAGGCTTGGGGCAGAGGCAGAAATCACCAGAAACCTTGGAGTGTGCCTTTCACGTGCATGCACGCATGCACACCTGCATGTGCACACACAGACACACACACACACAGATCAACAATAAGCCACATTGTAACACTGGAGAAGATTTCTGAAAGAGGCTGAACTCAGCTCTCTCTAGAGGTTTTTAAAAAATAACAAGTAAAAGATAATTCCATCTTTCTGGAATGACGTAGGTGTGGTTGTGCCTAAAAGCAGAGATTAGCTGACCCCTAATGGACCTGTTTAGCTTTATGAGTATGATGAGCCGTTACTGGACAGGCCGGATAACTGCTTGGAGCATTCCTAAATCTGTTTTTAATAATGTCGCCATCCCAGGACCAAACCCTGACCCATCGCTGCAATAAAGGTTCATGATCGCTGGAGAGAGCGCTGGGTCACACAGGGTGGAGGTGAGAAGCAGGGACGGCCTGTTTGTTCTCAAGTGTGGGGCTTCGTGAGTCATCGCTGAGTAGCTCGGGGAGGGGTGGAGAGCTTGAAGATTTATCTCAGAGGAGGTCGCAGAGTAAAGAAGAAAACAACGGCAAGAAGACTACAGTGGAGCAAGGACACCGACCCAGCTAGAACACTGCTTAGCGAAGGGGCACGGGACTGTGCACGTACGATGTGCACATCTCAAGCACACAGAGAACGCTCCCAACACCTCCAAGGTTACCAGACGACATTTGTCCTGGGCTGTAAGCCACCCACCACCTACTACATGACTCAGACATTAAATGTTGAATTGAAGGTCCACCAAAAGCAAAACTCTAGTAGGTGCTAGAGAAGCAAAAAGGGCCAACGGAGGAGGACAGAACCTGGCAGCTGCCCTCAAAGACCAGCAAACCAGCCGTGGGGACAGGAGATATGACGAGGAGATGAGAGTAGAGGGATATCGGCAAACAGCGACACCAGTGGCCAAATCTGAGCATCCAGGGCATGTGGCCAGCTGGCCTGGGGCCTCAGACCCTGCTGGTGTTGACAGCCCCCATGGCCTGTCGCCCCTGCAGAATCCAGGCCCTTCTATGTCAAATAAGAAGGGTGGAGTTCACGGCGCAGAAGAATGGCGCCAGTGAGGGGGAAGGCCCTGGCGCCTCGCTGAGCTATCAGATGGGTGGGAGTCAACCCTGGGTTGCTATCTGGTGGGGAGATGGGGTAAACTGTGTCCCATAGCAGCGTGCTTAGGCACAGAGGTGAGAAAGATGTCACGGAGCTGCGGGGAGATGGCCTCTTTCCTGCCCCTGCACAGAATCTGCCCTTGAGTTCCTAGGGACAAGTGAGCCCCACCAATGTGGGGCACCCACACCGGTGTTCCCATGAGGGCTTCAGTAGCACAGCCATGGCAAGTCTGCTCCCAGGCGCCCCTTGGAGAATGGATGTCAGAAATGAGTACAGGAAGACCCAATTGGGCATACTGCCTGCATGCCTGTGGACCTGTTAGGTAACAGGTCCTAACAGGCAACCCTGTGTGACAGCCAAATGCAGGCACACCCGAGGCCCCCTTAGCAGGGGAGGGGTTGAAAGCTGTGCATGAGCACATGGGTTCTGGAATTTTGGGTTCCTGCCTCCAGCTACCAGGAGACCATGAGGAAAAGGAGACACAGGCTGCATTGCAGCCATGAGACACTCCGGTGATCAAGACCCTACCACTGCCCCCCTCCCAGTTCCCCTCTTGCCCTGTCACCTCAGCCCCCTCTACTCTGCCACTTGCTCACTCTGCTCCAGCCACACATCTTCCTGCTGTCTCTTGACAGCTCCTGGATGCTCCCACCTCAGGCCTCCGCACTGACAGCGCCTCTGCCAGGAATATTCCTCCCTTGGCGATCCCAGGATTCAGCCTTCACGTCCATCAGCCTTTACTCGGACGTCACCCGCTCATCAGAGTAACTACTGACTCACTAAAAATGTCAACCACCTCCTGACACTTGCTTTCCCCACACCTCACCCCCCACAGTACCTCTTGATATTAAATACCCAGCTGCATATATTTTACGTTTTCCGTTGTCTGTTTCCCCAACCAGAACATCAGCTCCCTAAGGGCAGGGATTGTCACTGTGGCCCCCCACTTCTGCATACCACTGTGAATGGCTCAAAGCATCACTTGAAAATTTTCTTCAGGATTTTTAGCTCTTCCCTCCAGATCCCATGCAGAAAATTCCATCTACCCTAGTCCTTTGTTCCCAAAATAATCATAGCCTGTGAAGGGGCATCTGAAAGGATTCAGGAGGAATCCATGGCATGGTGATCTTCGCCCAAGCCACCTGGCCCAGGGCCAAGGCAGAACACTGGCCATGCCAATGGCACTGAGCACTGGGACAGGTGCTGTGAAATGTGGGGTACAGAGGCCAAGGCCACCAAGGGGAAGGGCTGGCACGTAAGCAGCAACATAGACTGTGAACTCAGTGAGATGATCTTCATGTGCTCTCACACCACAGAGCACCAGACTTACCTCACAATGGCAGCTCATTTCTGGAAGGGTCTTGCTTTCTGCAATTCTGCCATTTTAGTCCCTGTCTGTATTAGTTAACCAAAGCTGCCCAAACCATAGAAATCTAAATATGTTACCTTTGATTATCCCAGATCATTTCTGTGGGTCAGAAATTGAGGGACAGTTTGTTTCAGTGCAAGAATCTCCACGGAAGGCAGCAACCAAATCTTAGCAACCCCACATCATGTCTTGCAAGGGCTGACTTCATGTGATCCCTCCCAAGCTGCTTTAATTCACACAGCTCCAGACAGAAAGTCTAAGAGAGGATAAGAGGATGTGGAAATGAACAGGTGAGTTAGGGCTGGAAAGGGGAGTAAGGGGGAAAGATGAACAAAGCCTTCTCCCCTCCACATCCGGGCTTCTCAATTCTCACCTATTCAGCAAACAAACACGGTTGAATGGCACCAATAACGTAAGCCAGACTTGCCATCCAAAATGCGGCTGACATTCTCCTGGGTGTGTGTTCAAGGTCCACCAGGAGCACAGAGGAGGAACTGTGTGATGTTTGTACTGGGGAAGACCAGGAGGGCTTCACAAAAGAGGTGTCAGCCCATACACCGATGGAGCGAGGCTTCCCAGTCCTTGAGCAGTTGGAGAAACAGACTGAGCACCATCTCACACACTGTCACATCAGTATTTTTCAAAGTGGGCCGAGCTGCTGCAGCAAAACCCAAGACTCCCAAGGGACCCTCTTAAACACCTGGATAGAACCCGAAAGGCCCAGAGAAAGGACTTTTGTGTCCCAGTGTCCCAGATACTCATTGTGGGCCTCAGGGGAGAGGTCAGAAGTGACATCAATCAACTGAGGGTTTCAAATCTTGGCTTTCTTCAGTTTTGCTTTTTTTTTTTTTTTTTTTTTGAGAGAGAGAAAGAGAGAAACAACTTTATTTAGTTTTTCACATGGCCTTAGTTGCTCCAACACTCAGTTGTGTACGTGGTGCAGGGGTTTGAACCCGGGTCCTTGTGCTTGCCAGGCAAGCGCCAAAACCGCTGAGCCACCGCTCCAGCCCCTTTCGGTTTTGCTTTTAAGGCATGCTTACTGTTGCAATCAATTCAGATATTTTAATTCCCACAAAGAAGTGTCAACCCCAGTCTCTTTAACGTCAAAACATCATCAGGTGAGCTCCCCAAAGTCGCTGCCCATGCAGGGCAGAACCACAATGCCCTGCTGCAACAATAGGTGTGGTTGCCCCCTCTGTGCCTATAAATATGCAAACCCAGTATACGAAGCCAAACAATGCTTTCTGCTCTGTGAGCACCTAAGAACTTCTCCATCAGCCTCGGAAGCTGTGGGAGCGCAGTCATCTCGCTGGTTATCAATGCTGGGCCTGCTGTTCTTCAAGTTTTCTCCCAAAACATCGTTTGCTTTTTTTTTTCAGTCCTCAGCATAACACTTTGCTAAATAATGGTGGGAGAAGGCTGCTTTAAGGAATTCAGCCTTTTCATTTCCTCAAGTGAGGATCATTTCGCTCATGTCCTTTTCTGTGACACATGACGCTCTGCAGGCTCTAGATGTCTCTGCAGGTCATTACATATTTATTACATATGCATGATGTGTAGGTGTGGACACTTGTGCTTGTGCACACGTGTGTGGATGTGTGTGCATTGGTGGGAGTGTGTGTGCACACGCAGGGGTGTGTGGTTTTGTGGCTGAACTTACATATATACTCCCTGCGTTTTTCAGTTCCTCTTGCTTTAATGTAGGGGCAACACATGGCTAGTGTTATAAACAGAAGTGACTTCTTAGCATCTGTGTGTTCTTGAAGTGACAGTGTTTATGGACTGAATGTCTGTGTCCCCAAAATGCATATGCTAAAGCCCTGACCCCCAGTGTGATGGCACTGGGAGGTGGGGACTTCTGGAAGTGATCAGGTTTAGATAAGGCCTTGAGGGTGGGGGGTCCCATGGTGGAATTAGTGCCCCTATAAGAAGAGGGAGAGAGACCAGAGTTCCCTCTTGACCATGCGAGGACACACATGAGCCAGGAACAGGACCTCCACCAGGAACCAAAACTACTGACCCCTAGATCTTCAGCTTCATAGGCTTCAGAACTGTGAGAAATAAATATCTATGGTTTCAGCCACCCAGTCTGGAACTGTTATGGCAGATGTAGCCACTGAAAGAGCAGCCCTGGAGAGAAGCACTGGTGGTGAAGTGGCATCAAGAGGGGAGAAGGCTGTGAGGTGAGCATACCTCTGGGCGTGTTAAACTATGGGGAATTTCAGGCTTTATCTGTCAGAACAATTCGATTGCCTTGTCTATAAAACAATGCACGCAGTACCAAGGATGCAAGGTTGTTGTTAGGGATTGAATGAGGTAATACCTTGAAAATCATGCATGTATTCTCTCTCAAGTAACTCAGTTAAATGAAACAAGTTCCTGAGAAGGGCATTTCTCACCTGGTATTGTGCCAGGCGCTAAGCACAGGGTCCCTGACATTTCGCTCTAGGCAGGGCAGATGTGGAAATCGACATATTACTATATAACCTGGTAAGTGCACAATTACAGAGGGTACATGGTCAGGAGAGAGGAGCTAATTCTGGAGGATTCAAGAAAAGTAACACTATGCTGGGCATTGTGCTGCTTGCCTGTAATCCCAGCAGGTTGGGAGGCTGAGACAAGAGGATCACAGTTCAAAGCCAGCTTCAGTAACCTAGGCCCTAAGCAACTTAGCTAGACCCTATCTCAGAAAAAAAAAAAAAAAAAGGCTAGGGATGTGGCTTAGTGGTTAACCTGATCTCTGGGTTCAAACCCTAGCACCAAAAAAGAAACAAAGAAAAATAACACTATAAAGGGGGAACAGGCAGCATTTTGAGGAAGAAAGAGAGCTTGCCAGATTAAGTGAGTAAAGGGTCAGCCCAAGTGAGAGGGAGACTTAGCAATGGTGGGATATGCTTGAGGGTGAAGCCCTTCACTGGTCATTAGGATGTTCATAAAGGTCTAGAGTTCTCACATTCAACTTGCTACTGGGAGTAGGTCACTCAAATGAGCAGCCAGGGACTGGGTGAGGGCCTCTTGTAGTTGTTGTGACCAAAAGACCTGACAGGAATGGGAGGAAAAGTTGGTTTGGTTCATGGTTTCCCAGATCTCAGCCCACAGACAGCCTGCTCCATTGCTCTGGCTTGAGCTGAAGCAGAGCACCCTGGCAGAAAGGTGTGGTGCGGGAAAGCAGCTCAGGATACACAACCAGGAAGCAGAAATACACCTGCACCAGGGACAAAATATATACCCCAAGGGCACAGCCCCATTGACGCACCTCCTCCAGCCACACCCTACCTACTGCCTACAGTTACCACCCAGTTAATTCATATCAGTGTTTTAAAGCACTGATTAGGTTAAGGTTCTCATAACCCAATCATTTCGCCTCTGAATGTTCTGGTGTTGCTTCACATATGAGCTTTTGGGGGACAGTACCTCTTATCTAAACCATAACAGGGTCTCCTTTACTCTTAGTAAAAACAAACTCAAGTTATATATCCCTCTGGATACCCCAAGCTTAGACCCTCATCTGCAGCTGGAGCTGCACAAACGCCTGTTGAATGAAAATGAGCATAAGCTCCAGTCCCTTCCCTAGCTGCAGCACTGAGCAAACGGAACTGAACACCCTTCCTCGGGGCGGCATCCATGTCAGGCCCAGGGCTGAACTGAGGGTTTCCTGTCGGCAGCCTCTGGGAGAATCTTTGGCGGTGTGCTGCGCCACCCCGCGGTCACTCCTGGGAACTGCACGTTTCTGGGCTGCTCCCAGTACCCTTTGCCCTCCTCCCCAGTCTGGAGGAAAACAGGGCTCTCCATGTTCATGCTCAGCCCCTCCCCTTCCCTCTGTAAGTCCCAGAGAATAACCTTGGCCTTGATGTCTTAGGCCCCTGTTTTCCGAGGGATTATTAATGGGAAGTTACATGTAAGAGATAAAGGGGCAAAGTCAGGTTGTGCTAAACCCTAACTGAAGAGCTTTTGGTTAAAATGCTGGCACGGAGATGTTTGATGCCACTTTACCGCTTGCTTGTTCTGTGACCCTGGACAATTACTCAATCTTATTGAGTCTGTTTCTCTCTCTGTAAAATGGGGATGACACAACTTGTAGAATTGCTACAAGGATTAAAATAACCCGTGTAAATTAAGCTAAATCTCCATGACTGGCATGTAGTAGGTGTTCAACAAGCATGCTTACAAGGCACTTGGGATTCCCTTGCTCCATTTGAGTCTCGCTTCAAGACGGCAAGGTGGGAATTAATGTTACTTCCATTTTATGGACAAGAACACTGAGGGTCAAGAGAGCTGAAGCAACTTATTCAGGGTCTTTCAGGCAGGCAGCAACAGAACAGGAAGCCAAGCCTTCTCGTTCTACCTTTCCAGGCAGCCCCCTACAAGAAGAGATACTGAGGGCAAAATTGTTGAAAAAAAGTTGCCAAGTTCAGAAAAGAGGAGACAGAGGAGATACAGAACTCAAACGGAGCATAACAAACTGCTGGCTTTCATTGGGGATGTGAGACCCTTTCTGGAAAAGTGCTGTATTCAAAAAGCTGGTCCTGAGAAGCACCCAGCACTGTCAGGAGACCCAGGTTCTGACCCAGCTCCACTATGAAGCTGATGCCTGACTGTGACTTTGGACATATGACTTCTGCTCTCTGGGCTTGGCCTCCTCCTTGGCAAAACGAGGCAGGGGTCAGTCAAGGCACCTGCTCAGGGCCCTTTCAGCCTCACATACCATCATTCCACAGTCTGTGCCTTTCTGAGGCCCTGCAGATGTCCATGGGCGGTGGCGGGGTCACCATTTGCCCCCAGAGACCTCCGGGTGGGAGGCAGAAAGAACCCAGAACTCTGCCCTGGGGGGTGACAGATGGAAAGAATAACTCTTTATTTGATCACATGAACAGGAGATTAACATTAATCCCCAGTTGGGACTGAATAGCTTCGTGCGCAAAGGCCCTGAGCGGTGGGGCCGGAGCACTGCAGGGGCAGACAAAGCAGACCTAAGAGCCAGGCGCTGATTTACAGGCAAGATGTCAAGGAGCGGAGGCCTGGAAGACCCACACTGGGCAGAGCAGGAGAGGCAACTGCTCCAGAACACCCTAAATTCAGAAAGAACGCCATGCTGTGTCTCTACTCCTCTCGGAAGGGGGACGGCTGTGTGTTTGTGTGTGTGCCTCTGTGTGTGTGTGTGTGTGTGTGTGTGTGTGATTGTTTGGCTCTTGGCTGATGTTTTCAACATGAGCAGGCCAATTGGGACATGTAATCGTGGCCCTTTCATACACGCCTAACAAGGGCAAGATGAATGGTGTGGGTGGTGCTCGGGTCGTAAATATCAGTGGCATATCAGGGCAAAATTAGAAAGAGAAAAGCAAATGAAATAAATCTATCAGGACTCCAGGGCCATCTTTCCGAGAAAAACATCAAGATGAGAAAGACCAGATTCCTGTGACAGACCAAGAGCCAAAATCCTTCACACTCTTCACATGGCACCAAAGCAAGGAGCTGTTGACCTTGAACTGCCTAAGAACAAGTCCATGTCTGATTCATGTGAGCATCTGACCCCTGGGGTACCCAGAACAGAACAGCAGGACTATGACAGGTATTGAGTAAGCAACGGAACAGGAACAAGCACACCAATGTGGTGGGGAGTGTAGACCCAGGGGCCAGCTGGTTTAGGCCCAACCCCCAAGTCTCTGTTTTGCCAGCAAACTATTGAACCTCTTTAACTCAGTTTCCTCATCTGTAAATTGGAGACAAAATAAGACATAGAGTGTTGCTGTAACTATTAAAAGGAAAATTGCTCATAAAGCAATAGTGACCCCTCTGTGCCCCCATTTTACATCACTAATGATTGAGAACTGGTTGAGAGCTTTACAGATCCATTCCACATGCCAATCTGATTGGATTGCTGCTTGGGGGTGTACTGCCCACCTCTCAAAGTACGAGATTGGGGTGTACCGCCCACCTATTGAAGTTATGGGAGTGTACACATACCTATCAAAGTTCAAAATGGGGGTGTACACCCACCTATCGAAGTTTTTGGGGTGTACACCCATGTATCAAAGTTCGACATAGCGGTGCGCACCCATCAATCAAAAATTGACATGGGGGTGTGCACCCACCTATCGAAGTTATGGGGGTGTAACCCACCTATTGAAGTTTTTGGGGTGTATACCCACCTAAGTTCAAAGTGGGGGTGTACACCCACCTTTCGAAGTTTGAAATGGGCATGTAGACTCATTTCGAAGTACGAAATGGGGGTGTACAACCACCTATCTAAATTATGGGGGTGTACACCCACCTATCAAAGTTCGAAATGTGGTTGTACACCCACCTATCAGAGTTATGGGGGTGTACAACCACCTATTGAAGTTCAAAATGGGGGTGTACACCCTCCTATTGAAGTTATGGGGGTACACCCACCTATCAAAATGATAGGGTTTACACCAACCTATCGAAGTTATGGGGGTATACACCCACCTAAGTTCAAAATGGGGGTGTACACCCATCTATTGAAGTTCAAAATGGAGGTGTGCACCCACCCATTGCACTCAGAGCAACAAAAGGCACATGGAAATCTAAAATAAAAATTGTTTCTTTTTCTCTCTCTCTCTCACTGTCCCTCTCTCTTTAAAAAAAAAAAAATCTAGACTTCTGCTTTTTGAAAGACACAGTTCAGGACATGAAGGGACAAGTTCCACCCTGGGAGAGAATACCCGTAAAACACAAATGTGAGAAGGAGTTGGATGCAGAGTTCACAGACTCAAAATAAATAAATAAACACCCAATAAAATCTGAATAGAGAGTTAGTAGAAGAGTTCATAGAATGAAGTGAGAGCAGCGGGCTTGGGCTCAGGAGCACATGAACATCACCACAGGAAAGCAGAAGGGCATGGCTGCTTGGGACACAGGGGGCACCTTCTCATGATCTCCCTTATAGCCCAGCAGAGCCCCTGCCAGGCTTCTGCAGAGGCAAAATGAAGCCCTGCCTCACATGGAGATCTGTGCTGACCTGCACGCAGCCACTTTATTGATGCCATCCCAGTTATTAAATCTTGACATTATCTCCAAAATATTAGGGACCTGATTAAGAAAGCTGTGCCTGCACCAATGTGTTGGAGTGTTGAATATTTGTTTTCTTCTAGGAATTGCAGAGTTTGGGGAATAATTCCTAGGTCTTGCATCCATTTTGAGTTGACTTCTGTGCAGAATGGGAAATGGGGATCTTGCATCTTTCCTCTACATATGGATAAGCAGTTTTCCAAGCACCATTTGTTAAAAGGCTGTCTTCTCCAAAGTATGTTTCCAGCAGCTTGGCAAAGGATCAGATGACTGTATGTGTATTGGGTTTTTCTCTGTGTCTTCTATTCTGTTCCACTGGTCTAGGTGTCTGTTTTCACATTGTTGGAGACTGGACCCCAACATGAGGCCCAGCTGGCTTGTAAAAGATTTGGTGGTAAACAACTCTGTCCCAGCCGGCTTGTATCTTCCTTAGTGATGTAATGCCTGACCACATGACTAAACCATTAGGCCACTCATTTGTTACAATTGTATAAACGTGTTTGCACTGTACCCCTATTGGTTATTGTAATGGATAAATGAGTAGCGACTAGTCAGGAAAGGATAGAAGCAGCATGGTAGAAGCAGAAGAAACAGTGAAGAAGGTGAAGAAGGAGAAGAAGGAGAAGAAGGAGAAGAAGGAGAAGAAGGAGAAGAAGAAGAAGGAGAAGGAGAAGGAGAAGGGGAAGGGGAAGGGGAAGGGGAAGGGGAAGGGGATGGGGATGCAGGTAGTAGCCCTGGCCCCAGAAATAGGGACTGTAGTACAGCAGTAGAAATGGGGACTCTAAATGTGAATAGCCTTGACTCTAAAAAGAATATTTTAAGGGCCTTGCCTCTAAGAGAGGGAAGGTGGGAAGCACTTGGAGGCCTTTAGCCGCGGTAAAGAGAGAAATAAAGTGCTTGGAGGACTCAGGGCCTTTGGGTCTACTTCATTCCCAGTCAGCCGCCGAATGAGAGCCGTCCGGTTCCTGCCGGTTGGGACTGGACACACATGAGTAGTGTTAAAAAGCTTCTGCACATTAAAGAAAA
Source organism: Aplodontia rufa (assembly GCA_004027875.1). NCBI lineage: Eukaryota > Metazoa > Chordata > Mammalia > Rodentia > Aplodontiidae > Aplodontia > Aplodontia rufa. The sequence goes on along the minus strand of PVKS010007085.1, from coordinate 25,269 downwards.
TAATCAAGAATGTGAAGAGAGAACCTACAGAATGTATGAAAATCATTGCTAGCTACTCTTCTGAGAGAGGATTAATATTCAGTATATATAATGAAACAACAATAAATGAACTCAGGTAATAAATAGGCAAATGATTTAAACAGACACTTCTCAAAGTAAGAAATAGAAATAGACAAATAATATATGAAAACATGCTCAACATCAATGCAAACATCAAACGCAAACCAAGACTACTCTGGGATTTATCTTACTCTAGTTAGAATGATAAACCTCAAGAAGATAAATAAATCATAAATCCTGGATAGGATGTGGGGGAAAAGGAAGACTTTTACATTGTGTGTAGGAGATTAAATTAGTATAACCACTATGGAAATCAGTATGATGGGTCCTCCAAAGAGTAGAAACAGAACCAACATATGACTCAACTACATTACTCCTCAGTATTTGTCCTGAAGAATTAAAGTCAGCAAACTATGGTGACACATGCCCACTTTTGCAGCCTAAGTGTCCATCAACAGATGAATGGAAAAGGAAAAGGTGGTGGACATATACAGTGGAGCCTTAATCAGCCATAAGGAAAAATGAAATTGTCTTTTATAGGAAAACGGATGGAATTTGAGAACATTATATTAAGTTAAATACACCAAACTAAGGTGAAGGGCCATTGTTTTTAAAGTATTGTATTTATGGCATTTAGGTTCATTTTGGAAAAAACAAATGCAGAGGATTTTATTTTAATTCCTGTTTTCCCTCCTTTCCCTCCTCTATTTTCTTCCTCTACTCTACTCATCTTCCTTTTGCATGTTTATTTACCTAGTTTTGATTAGTACCTGCTACTTAGGCATAAAGGTGAAATTCCTTGTGGTGCATTTGTATATGCACATAATGCTATTTTTGTCAAGTGCATTCCACATTTCCTACCCTACCCTATCCTTCCCTCCCTTTCTATTGTCTACTGCCCTTATTTTCCCTGTTTATTTCGACATCAGATCTCCTTCCTGCCCCTCTGCCTTCTTTCCCTTATTTTGCTCTGGCTTCCACACAGGAAAGAAAACATTGTACCATTCATTTTCTTAACCTGGCTTATTTCACCTGGCATGATGTTCTCTAATTCCATCCACGTTACAGCAAACACCAGGAGTTCATTCTTCTTTATGGCACAGTAATAGTTCTTTGTGTGTATGTGCCACATTTTCCTGCTCCATTCATCTGTTGGCAGTGGGCAGAGCAACCTGTGTGCTGTGGTGGCTGCAAGTGGGTGACGGGAGGTTGGGTCACCTGAGGCAGAGCACTAGGAATCTAACATAGTAATAACAAACATCTGAAGGAAAATAGGGAGCGTCTTGGGAAAGCGTTTGGTCTCTGCCCTTTTTCAGGGAAGGTATGGGGGGGCAGCTTTATCCTTTTTGAAGGTGAGGTCTTCACGGGACAGTTCAGGGGGATTCGATCGTGAACTGATGATGGAGTGGATAGTTTTGTGTCTGGTGCTGGGGGACGGTATAAATGGTTACAGGTGCTCAATTTGGTTAATGAGGCAGATAATGAAAGCATTGTTTGTGCACCTGTATAAAAGAGCTCAACAATGAAGAACAGACGGCATTTTGCTCAAGTAGCTTGCTGCGTCTGCTTGCAACTTGCCCCGGAGTTTCAGGTCGTTCTTCTGTGCCAACTCCACTCATCCTTCCCTGACTCTAAGAGTTGCTGGAGCTGGACCCTGGCAAGGGAGATTTCCTTTCTGCTCTCTGGAAATTCAGGTGGGTGAAGTTGAAGCTCACTAGAGGGTAAGAATGTGGGCACCTTGAAGCCTCTAACCTCTTGGAGCCTCATTATGGAATGTCCTCTTGCTGGAATGTCTCAGAAGAAATTTTATGTTTAAGTTCTCACACACACACACACACACAAGATGAAAGGCAGAAGTTGTGTTATTTGTATTAGTGAAAGACAATTCCAAGATAAGTTTCAAATTGCTCTGGTAGACAGAGTCGGGAGAGGAAGGGATTGATTCATTTCACTGTGAACTTAGGTGAAGAAATGAGAAGCCCCATCTTAAAGAATCTGGTGAGATAAACTCAGTGTCTATAATAGGTCATTCCTATTGGCCATCTTCACCCTGCTGCTTTGATCGACTCTGGACTGGAGAAGTAGGAGGGGGCACAAGATCAGCTTTTGACCCCTGGTTTTGGCCCCAGCTCTGCCTGAACTCAGTGATTGATTTGGTTGAGACATCTCTGCTCTGTCCTTTCCCTTCATTCCCAGGTGTGACGGATGGTTTCTGAACTTTTCTTTGGATTTGATGTCTGTGTCATGGAGATGGGGAGGTGGTGAGCTGTCTTCTTGGAGCTGTGGAACATGAGTGTGTTGAGCTGTGAGCATAGGGTGCTGTGGACACAGGTGGCTTGCCTTCAGTTTCCTTGACGGAATTCTGTGCTGTGTTGTCCCACCTGTGGCCACAAGAAGGCACAACATAACCTGAAAATAGTCACAATGCCATCTGCCCTGGAAAGGTAAATCTATTTTTAAAGCATAAATTTAATTTTACACTTTTAACTGCTAAGAAAACAACATGATAGGAAATGAAAAGACAGTCGTCTATCACTACTCTTCCTCAGGTTTCTTTTGTGCGTTGATAGAACGCACATAGAGGGTTTTGCGTAAGTATGTGAAAGAAGAAGTCTTACAATAACACTGAGATCTAGCTTTGAGTTACTAGAGGAGTTGTCATTTATCCAGTAGAGAAGACTGTAGGAAGACAGACTTTGGGGAGGAAGATGAAGAATGTGGCTGTGGGTATTTTAGGCTTGCCACGAGTTTTAGACCTATAGTGTGGTTGTCTAGTAGACCATTGGATGTTGGAGGCTGGAAATCAGAAGTGAAATATGTACCAGATCTTGAGCCCTGTGTTATGGTGTAGATGTGAAGTTTCCCATAAATTTCATATGTGAGACAACGTGAGAAGAATTAAGGTGGAATGCTTGGGTTGTGAGAGCCTTAACCTACTCTGTGCATGAATCCCCTAATATGGATTAACTGGGTGTTAACTGTAGTCAGCTAGGGTGTGGCTGGAGGAGGTGGGTCCCTGGTGGTGCAGTTTGGAGTTTATATTGTATCACTGTTGAGCAGAGCTCTTTCTCAACTTCCTAATTATGAATTCATGAGAGGTTTTCCTCTGTCTCTCTTGGATGTGTATTTCATTTTATTAGAAATAAGCTTGTTAGAAACCTGAGATGTCAGAAGAAATCAAACACAGATATGGAAGTTGGTGAGCAAGGCAAACTTTGCTTCTGAGAGTGGACTTGCTACAGAGCCTGGCTATTGAGCACACCTGGGCAGAGTCCACCTGCTTATAACTCTAATCTGCTGCAATGCTGCCCTTCAGCCTGATTGGAGAAGGCTGGGGCACAATGTATGCAGCTGACTAATTTTAAAATTGATGTGGGCAAAGGGAAGGGCTTTCACTAAAATGGGTACAATTGCACCTAATTAAATTTGTGTTCTGAAGATGGCCCATCAGACTTCATATTTCTCAGAATATTCATCTTGAGCACTGAGGAACAGAGCAAGTTCACTGAGACCTATTTGCCCTTTTGTTATGTTCCATTTCCCTGATTTCTTGATTTTTCTTTGGATTAACCACTTCTTAATTCTTGATTTTCATCATGGTCACTTGTTAATTTTTAATGGAGTTATACTCTTGCAGTAATTTTTACATCACATTTCTAAAATTATACATTTGGGTCAGAGTTGTAGATCAGTGGTGCAGCATGGGAAAGAAAATCCATCTAAGTTCAGACACTGCATGGAGCCTTAAGAGATGGACAGGAGCTGAGCACTGGACACAAGGCTGGGATTCTGCTTGGACATTGGCTCTGGTCTGGGATAGGAAGATGCTGGGTCAGAAAGCAGAGGGAGACCTCTCCCATTCCCATGAGACTCTCCCCATGATGCTGTGTGCTTGTCATTTTTGTGTGTCTGAGATGTGGCTCTGGGATCCCCCTGCTAGCCCTGCTGACCCTCACAGCCCCAGCTCTGCCTTTTATCCAACATCCTCTTCACCTGGTCTGAGGGGTCTCCTTAATGAGCATCTCTCTCAAGTCATGCAGGCATCAGAGTATGGTAGAGCCCCCTTTTGGAAACTCACCTGTGCCCTGTAGAACTGATGGGAACGTGAGAGATGAGCTGAGGTGCATTCAGCCAGGATCTTGCCTAATCACTGAGGCACTGGAGACCAAGAGCCTTGCATGATGCTCCACCTTCCCAGGCACCTGCAGAGCATGAGGGCTCAAGCTTCAGAGATTAGAAGTGACCTTTTCAACTGTGATACTTCCAGACAGAGATAGAGGTGGGCTCTGCAGGGTGAGCTGGGGAAAAGCGTATTCTGCATCCACCACATCCCTAAGTGGGTCCTGGAATAATGAGAGAGATTTAAGGTTGAGGAAAAGCATTAGAAGTCTTGTCATGGTTTCAGCTTTTATTAATTGTTGCAGAAGAAGTCATTTTCATATGTTATCAGCTTTATATCTCAATTTTACAAAGAGAATTTGCAAGCACAAAGGAATAATTAAATGTATTTAAAATTGTAAAAATCAAAATTTTGAAAATAGTGTCATTTAAATGATTTTTCCTCATAATTTTGTTTTTTTTTTTTTTAAGTATGAAGAAAGCTATAGGAGGAATTTCAGAAATGAGAGAGTTTTCTTTTTTTTTTTTTTTTTAAGAGAGAGGGACAGTGAGGGAGACAGAGAAAGAGAGAAACAACTTTATTTAGTTTTTTCCCATGGCCTTAGTTGCTCCAACACTTAGTTGTGTACGTGGTGCTGGGGTTTGAAGCCGGGTCCCTGTGCTTGCCAGGCAAGCGACGAAACCGCTGAGCCACCACGCCAGCCCCTCCTCATAATTTTGTAATGTTTAGTTATTTTTTCCTTTTTATTCTATTTATTAAACTAAAGAATAAATTTTATTTAGTTTTTCAAGTGGCTTTTGTTGCTCCAGCACTTCCTTGTGTTTGTGGTGCTGAGGTTTGAACCCAGGTCCTTGCACATGCCAGGGAAGGGCTGTAACTGTTGAGCCACTGCTCCAGCCACTCTTTCCTATTGTTTAAAGAGAAAGAGAGAGAATTAATTTTATTTGTGTTTTCATCTAGCCTTTGTTCTCTGACACTTCATTGGATATGTGGTGCTGGGCTTTAAACCCAAGTGCTTACACATGCCAGTCACACACAATACTACAAAGCCAATGTTTCAGTCCCAAGCTAAATAAGTTTTATATGTTGTGATTACGTTTGTGTCCCAATTTCACACAGACCAGAATTTAAAAGCAGAAGGGGACCTCTTGAAGTCACCTACACCATCCTCCTCCCTGTGGTAGCATCTTACCAGAGCACAGGTCCTTGTTCCTTCTGCAGTCCTCACTCTCAGCCTTCTCTGTTTACTCAGATGGTGCCTGGATCACCTCTGTTTTGTATTCCATATGCCAGGTCAGGCTGCTGCAGCTGAGAGAACCATTAATTTTTTTTTTGTTTGAGCTGAAGCTGACTTGGTCCATAGCCCTCAGCTGTTCCCTGATACCTTGAGTTCCCAGCATCTTCCTTTCACACTCAGTGAATCTGCTGTGCTGCTGTCTTGGCACATATGTCAGCTGGGCCACCACAAGCAGGGAGGTTTGTGTTCAGGGCTACACCACTGTGTGAGGAGCATGTAAAGTTTGCCAACAGTAATAGACTCCATCATCCTCAGCCTCCGCTCTGCTGATTTTCAGTGTGAAGTCAGTCCCTGACCCACTGCCACGGAACCTCTCTGGGATCCCATCATACCTGTGGGAAGCTGCATATATCAGCCCCTGTGGAGCCTAGCCTGGCTTGTGTACAAGCCAAACAAAGCATTGATTCTACTATCTAGGGCTCTGACTGGACCTGCAGGAGATGGAGGCTGGCTCTCCAGGGGTGACAGACAGAAATGGAGGAGTCTGGCTCAGGATAGCATCCCCACTGGATCCTGAAATAATAATAGATAAGCAAGGTTATACAGATAAATTTTGAGGCTTGCTTACATTTTATCTTTTTTAACGTATTTCTGTTTATATTTCAAATTTAATCACCCAAATCATCAATTTTAGGAAGGTGCTAAGGTATTGCAAGCTATACGAACATTTCTTAAATTCACCTTCCAATTCCTCATCTTCTAATAGACAATCTTTATCAGAGACCTGGTACTTGTTCCTTTTATAATCTTCCTCTATCTCAGTTCCCAAAATCACTTCCCTCATCTTGGGAGACAAGACTTGCACATCTCACAGGTGGACAGAGCACACATGGGCAGCTGGGGCTCCAAAGCTCACCTCCCTCCCTATTCTCCTTCTTCATCTCCCTCTGTCTTCACCAGGGATCCAGAGCATCAGCAGCCCCAGGATCTGAGCAGGGAGCTTCATCTTGAGCAGCTGAGCTGAGGAGTCCTGGTCAGTCAAGACCAGGTTAGAGCTGAGAGCTGAGGTTTTATCTCAGCCTTGCAGGAAAGTCCTCCCTAGGGAGCAGCATGCAAATCCCCTGGTGGGTGCTGTGGAGTGGAATGATAAAGGGGAGGGAATGGCCTGTCTTGTGAGCCCAGGGACATGAAATGTCTTCTATATTTGGAGGAAACCCAGTAGAGATAAATGTTATGCTGCCTGAGGCAGTGGGCAGGAGGCCCATCATGAAATCCTGGATCTATAGGAGGACATGGTGCACATGGCCTGCCACCCAAAGACAGCATAAGACCCAGGATATGAGGTGTGCTAGGAGATTTGCTCTGTTCTGGGGAGTCCAACCTGCATGGCTTTCTCCCAGGCACTGGGAGAGGTTTACTAATCCCACTGCACCAATATTGATTAGTTCAATATTCTTTTTCTTTTGTTATCAGGGATTAAACCCAGGGGTTCTTAACCACTTAGCCACAACCCTAGACAGTTTTATTTTTTATTTTGAGACAGTGTCTCGCTAGGTTTCTTAGGGTCTCACTAAGTTGCTGAAGCTGTCTTTGAACTTGTAATCCTCTTGCCTTAACCTTCCAAGCTGCTAGGATTACAGGTTTTTGCCACCTTGCCCAGTTGATCTGCATTTTCTTCCAGCAACAGCATGCAGGTAAGCTAGGTCAAGAGCTTCTGAAGTCTCCTGTTATCAGGAGATATGTAAGAATGCCAGGAACAGTGTTAGACATAGTCTTTTCTTAGGCCTACTGAATGAAATCACTCTAGTTTCAAAAACATGGCTGAAGCAAAACAAAAGAATCTGTCTTTCAGCTAGAGATCCAGTGGCCCTGTTTAAGACAAGAGGAGAAGCAGCCATGTCCCCCTGAGATGATGAATGTGAAATTCCAGAGGTAGATTTATAAACTGGTGATTATCCTCTCGTACTCTTCTTCATGTGTATAACAAATGAGAGTCACAACCCAAGTCATAACCCAAGTGAAGAAATCCCTGAGGTCACTGGACTGTCTGGACAAGGGAGGATTCTATGTTTGCTTTTTCTGAATGATGATAGAGAATTCTTTCCCCATCTGCTATTCCTGTCAGGGACACTGGGCAGCACCCATCACATGCCCAGAGTTTAAAAGGAGATTCCTGTGATAGAACAGAATGGAAACCTGTGTCTCCCTGTGTCTGGGTGATTCCATCTGCCCTGATGTTCTCCTGGGCCTTGCTTTAAGGTGGTCAATGGATACAGGGGCCTGGGTCCCTCTACTTAGTGACATTAGCTTCATACCTCTTCTGCAAAGAGGAGATGTTGAGCCTGGTTAGTTTTCATTCAAGAAGGCTGTAGTACTTTTCCTGATAGCCTCTGTCACCTGACACACCTACTCCACAGTGTGGGTCCTTGTTGTATGGGCCAAGGAACAAGTGATTATCCTGCCACGGTTTCTCTCAGGACAAACACAACTCTATGGTTGTCCTCCTGCTCTGAGGGTGCAGGTACTCTGTGAACACTGTCAGTAGCAGGTGTGTGCATGGTGGCATCCCTGGATTTTCAGGATCACTTTCCCCATGGGCCTGATCTGAACGAGCAGAAACAAGTGAAATGAAATAAATGAAGTGGAGCTCATTGGAGCAGGCAGAAAATAGAAGTTTAGGTTTTTGTCAATGACCCCAATAGTGGGACAACTTATTAGAAAGCGGGTTGGGCCTATTTGCCTATATTTCTTATCCTTGTCCTTAGAAATTAGGAATTTCTTCAAATCTTACACTGGGTGGCACTCAAGTGTTCTGGGACTACAGCAATTCCAGGTGAAGTTTGAATGTGATTATAAAAGTTTGTTCTAATGCTTTATAGATGAAAAATATTGTTCCACAATTATCAGAACAGGCAAAGTAAAGTGGGTTATTGTATTGATTAAACAGAAAAATTAAAACTTGTTTGTCAGCAAATTTGTGGTTTAATGCTAAACTTTGAAGGTCAGTGAATAATTTTCTTGTGACATGAAATACCCTTAGATGTCAAATATATTCAGTTGAATAATGTAATTTAATTGTTTTCAGTATCTTGTGCTTGCATAGTATGTCCTTTATAATTTTTTTTTAATGATGGACAGTGAGAGAGAGAGAAAGAGAGAATCAATTTTTTTTTTTATGTGGCCTTTCTTGCTCAGACAATTCATTGTGTACGTGGTGCTCTGGTTTAAACCTATGTGCTGGTGCATGCCAGGAAAGCACCATAACCACCTAGACAGTTCTTTAGCCCTGGGATTTAATTTTTAATCATGACTTCACAATTACACATCTGAATTCTACACAATACACTCCACTCTGATTTCCACTGGTTTTCATTCATACTCAAGTTATTCTTTCATTTATGATGCCAGTTATCTGTGACTGTGTGGCCTCTTGGTCTTTATACAACCACCTGTGAGGGTCCTCCTTGGTGTACGATGGCCGTGCTTCCTCAGGGATTATCACATGGGCATTTACCAGTGAGGCTCTTCAACTGATTACAGTGTTGGCAGGCCTGTTGCTCTCTCCACCATGCAATTTGGCAATAAAATTTTCACAGTGTTAGTGTCAACCATTGTTTTCTGGGGAAATGTTGCTTTTCTCCCTCTCCATCTGCCAATTTGCTCAGGGCTCTCTTATAGGCCCAGCTTTTGTGGGAAGACAGTTTCCAGAGTCTTCAGCCCAAACTATAAGGGGTACTTGACCTTGAACCAATCAAATCAAACCCAGACTTAATCTGCTCATCTCCTGGGCATCCACCCATGCAGCTGTGGACCCACTGAGGTTCAGGAGCAGTGAGTCAGGGACAGATTTCACTCTCACCATCAGCAGCCTGCAAGCTGAAGATGTGGCAGGTATTAATATCAGGAGTGGGTTAGTGCTGCACCCACAGTGCTTCCTGCCCTGGCTGAAGGTCAAGTATTTGCTGCCCCAGTTGCTTCCTCCTCACTCGCAGAGCCCTGAACTTTCATATCTCCTCTCTGCCTGAGAGGTCACATTTTTTTAAATTTAGAGTTGAGTATTTTTACAATCATAAATGCATATAAATTAACAATAATCTATGCATTTGATCATAAAACATACTACCCCCACATTGTCCACACCGCAGTCTCTTGATTCTTCTATATTTTGCCACTGACAAATATAATTATCTCTGTGTATATACATATAAGATTGTAAATTTATAGAATTAATTGATTGTGTACATAATAATATTTGACTTCTTCAGGGGGTAAATATTATGCTACATTGTTGGATGTCTCCCTAGATCCCTCCCTGTTTCCCATACCCTTCCCCCTGCTTCTCTCCCCTTCCCCACTCCACGACTATGGTTCCCTTAGAATATGTATTGCTATGTCCTTGGTGGGTCCAATACATAAGTTTGAGTACCTTTCACCCACACTTGGGTTTAGCTCCATCCTCCGCAAATGAGTGAAATCATGGGACCGTTGGCTCTCTGGGTATGGCTAACTTCACTTTTCATGATTTCTACCATTGCAATCAATTTACCTTCAATAAGGCTGCAAAATTATTGTTTCTAATATTTCAGTTGAACACCATTGTATATGTATACATATATAAACCACAAGTTTTGGATCCATTTGTCCAGTGAGTATCAAGTGGGTTGGTTCCATATTGCTGTGTCACTATAATGTGATGATTATCACTTCTCTGGGAAAATACCCAGAAGAGGAATAGCAGGATTGCATGGTGGATTCATCCCTAATTTTTGGATAATTCTCCACACTGCTTTTCAGAGGGGCTGTACCAGTTTGCAGTCACACCAACAGTGTACTGGTGTTCCTATCTCCCTATAACCCCTCCAGCATCTGTTACTGTTTGTATGCTTCATCTTTGCCAGTGTACTGGAGTGAGGTGAAATCTTAATTTAGTTTTAATTTGCATTTCTCTGTTCATTAGTGATTTAGAGCACTTTCTAATGTGTTCATTGGCTTGCTTAACGTCCACTGTTGCGAAGTTTCTGTTTAGCTCTCTGGCCCTTTTATTGATCTATTGTTAGTGTGTTTTATTTGAAGTTTTTTGAGTACTTTGTAAATTTTGGGTATTGGTCCACTGTTGGAGGAATCACATACCATGATTATCTCCCAGGATGTCTGTTGATAATTTAGATCAATTCCTTGGCTGAGCAAAAGCTTTTTAGTTTAATTGCATCCAGCTTATTTATTTTTTGTTCATTTTTTTTTTATTCCTTAAAGTTGGTCTTACAGTTAGGAGGGAATCATTGTTCTACAATCCAGAATAAATGTATAATGACAGAGAAAGCCAAGACTGTTGTCATTCCATGGTTTCCCCCTTTGAGTTCCCCATAACCTCAACGTATACGAATTTTTACATGAGCAGGGGAACCTTGCTTATGATGCTGTGGGACGAAAGGAGGGTGGCATGAAGGGTGAAGGGAATAGAAAGGATATCATGGAGGCTAGAGAGAGGGAGTATGGGGCAATCAACTTAGTGGGGAATCTTCAACTTCCATGAGAAGTCCAATCAACTCATTTACTTTGACCTGAATTCTTTCACTGTGGGAGTCTTGTGAGAGTCTTTGCCTACACCCAAATGCTGTAGTATTGGTCCTAATTTTTCTTGTGTGGTAGCTGGTTTACTTCCTATTTGCTGGATCCATTTTGACTTAGTTTTTGTGCAAGGTGAGAAATAAGGATCTAATTTCAACTTCCTGCAAATACCTGTCCAGTTTTTCCAACATCATTTGTTGAATAGGCTATTTCTCATCCACATAATATTTTGACATCCCTTAGTCAAAGATCAAGATATTTAAAGATGTGTGGCTGTGTCTCAGTGTATTCTTTCTATTCCATTGGTTTTCATTCGTAATTTGATACCACTATCATGCTGTTTTTTGTTATTACAGTTGTACATTACAGTTTTAGATATGATATTGTGAATCCAACTGTTTCATCTTTCTTGCTTAGTAATGTTTTAGCTTTTCTGGGTTTCCTAGTGTTCCAAATGAATTTGAGAATTGCTTTTTCTACATTGTAAAGAATGACATTGGTATTTTGATGGGGATTGCTTTGCATCTGTATAGTGCTTCTGGCAGAATGGCCATTCTAATTCTACTAATTCTGCCTAACCAAGAGCATGGAACAGCTTTCCATTCTCTCAGGTCTTCTTCAATTTCTGTCTTTAATGTTCAAAAATTTTCATTGTAGAGGTCTTTTGCTTCTCTTGTTAGATTAATTTTCAAGTATTTTGTTTTTTGTATTTGAGAATTTTGTGAATGGGACCTATTTCCTGATTTCTTCTTCTGCCCTATTACTGTTAGCATATAGGAAATCTTTCGATTTTTATTTATCTTGTCAGCTGCCACTTTGCCAAATCTATTTATAATCTCAAGTAGTTTTCTGGTGGAGGTTTTTTGGATCTTCTGTATAGAGGATCATGTCATCAGAAAAAAGTGATCGTTTGACTTCCTCTCTTCCTGTTCTTTTCCCTTTGATTTCCTTCTCTTTATGATTGCTCCAGCTAGGTTTTCAATAACTATATCGAATAAAAGTGGTGAGAGTGGACGGCCTTTTCTTCTGTAATGTAGTGAAAATGCTTTCATCTTTTCTCCATTTAGTATTATACTAGCTGAGGTTTTGACATGTATGGACTTCACAAAATTAAGTTCCTTTGATCCCTATTTTCTCTTGCCTTTTGATTATAAACGGGTGCTGGACTTTATCAAAGGTCTTTTCTGCATCAGTTGAAATGGTCATACTTTTGGTCTTTAGTTCTGTTTAAGTGATGAATCACATTAATTGATTTGCTTATGCTGAACCAGCCTTGCATACCTGGAATGAGGACCACTTGATCATGATGAATTATCTTTTTGATGTGTTCTTGAATGTGGTTTGCTAGAACTTTTATTAAGGATTTTTGCATCAGTGTTTATCATGGCTAATGGTCTATAGTTTTCTTTTTTGATGCATCTCCATTGGGTTTGGTATCAGAGTTATGGTTCCTTCCTAAAAAGTGTTTTGGAGAGTTCCCTCCTTTTCAATTTCTTGGAATAGCTTGATAAGGGGAGATGTTAGCTCTTCTTCAAATGTGTGGTAAAACTCAGGGAACCCATCAGGTTCAGGAGTCTTCTTCATTGAAGTCTTTTAATTCCTGTGTGGCTTTTGTTATCCATTATTGGGCTGTTTGGTATATCAGTATCATCCTGTGTCTATTTAGATATGTGGTATGTTTCTAGAAGTTTGTCCATGTCTTCCAGATTATTTGAATGAGAGTATAAATTTTTCAAAATGTTTTGATAATTTTTTTATTTCCATAGGGTCAGTGGTGAGATCTGTCTTTCCACTGGTGATTTTGTTAATTTCTTTGATTCTCTCCTTCTTTTTGGTAGATTAGCCAGTGTCTCCATTTTCTTCTATTTTTTGAAGAACAAGCTCTTTGTTTTGTCAGTTCTTTTTTTCTTTTTTTTCTTTTTTTTTTTTTTTTTTTTTTTTTTTTTTTTTTTTTTTTTTTTTTTTTTTTTTTTTTTTTTTTTTTTTTCTCAATTTCATTGAATGCAGCTTTGATCTTGATTATTTCTTGTCTTCTCCTGGCTTTGGGGTAGGATTGTTGTTTTGTGGAGATTTGACATGGAGCATAAGCTTACTTGTTTGGAATCTCTTCTGGTTTTTAACGTAGGCCCTCATTGCTATATATTTTTCCCTGAAGAATGCTTTCATGCTGTCCCAGAGGTTTTAATATCCTGTGTCTTCATTTTCATCTCTTCCAAGAATTCCTTAATTTCTGTTCTTATGTCTTCTTGGATCCATTCTTCATTTAGTAGGGTGTTATTCAATCTCCATTTATATGAGTATTTACTGTGATTTTTTGTTTATTTCTAGGGTCAGGGCATCATGGTCTGTTAGGGTACATAGAATAATATATACTTTTTTATATTCATTAATCCCCTTTGTAAACTATAATATGATCTATTTAGGAGAAGGATCCATGCACTGCTGAGAGGAAGGTATATTCATCCAACTTGGGGTAGAATATTCTATAGATGTCATTAATTCAATTTGATTAATGGAGTTATTTAGACTGAAGATATATTTGTTTTATTTTTTGCTTTGACCATCTGTCTGTTGGTGATAGAGTATTATCACAGTATTATCCCAGTATTCTTTTGTTGAGGTCTACAAGTGGTTTTATGTCTTGTTGAAATTTTTCCACATAGTTGGGGGTACTCGTGTTTAGGTTATATATTTCTATTGTTCTGTTCCCCTTGCTAGAATGTACTGGCTTTCTTCATCTCCTTTGATTAATTTATGTTTGAAATTTACTTTTTCTGATATAAAAATTGCAACTCCAGGTTGTTTTATTGAGCTGAATACCTGGTAGATTTTCCTATTCACCCTCAATCTGTGGATAACATTGGATATAAGGTGGGTCTTCTGTAAGCAGCATATTTTGGGGTTTTATTATTTGATTTAATCTACTGGTCTGTATTTTTGATTAATGTATTGTGACTGTTTATATTCAGTGTTAGAATAATTATATGGTTATCATTCATAGTGATTGCTTTATAAGCAAGTTCTGTGCTGTCTTGGTTGTCTATTGATAGCATGTGCCTTTACTGAATTTTCTCTGTTTGTGGTTTTTGAGGTGTGTTTGATTATTCTTCTATATGGAGTTGATCTTTGAGGATTCTTTGTAATGCTGGTTTTGTGAACACTAATGCTGCATATTTGCTCTTATTCTGAAAAGTTATTACTTTGCCATCAAATTTGAAGCTAGGTTTTGCTGGGTATAGTATTCTTGATTGCATGATGTGATCATCCAGACTGTGAAAGATCTTCTTCCAGGATATTCTTGCTTCCAGAGTCTGAACTGAAAAGCCAGAGGTGATTCTTACTAGTTTGCCTCTGAATGTGGTTTGGCATTTCTCCCTTGCAGATTCTAACATTCTTTCCTCGACTCCCTCTTGTACATTCTGTCACAGATGTGTCTTGATGAGCTTCTCACTTGACCAGGGCTATTGGGTGAGTTGTAGTCTTCCTGTTTGAGCATATCTGACTGTATTTTTATATTAGAAAATTTTTCTTTACCTCATTGAGGATGTTCCTTACACCATTCATTTGCATTTCAATTTCTTCCTTTTCCCCAATTATTCTTAGATTGCTTTTTGTAATTTCATCCCTGAAATCTTAAATTCTGTTCATGCTCTGTATTTTTTTCATTTCTGTCATCCATGCACTCAATGTTGCTCAGCCTGTCCTCATTGTCAGAATTTCTTTCTTCGAGAGCCAAGGTTGTTTTCTATATAAATTAGTCTATTTTTAAATTGGTCCTCTCATGGCACTGACTTGCAGATTTTAGCTCTGTTACTTTTTGAGTTTGTCTGTCTCTTTGATAAGAGTTCTTTTTAATCTCCTCATTTAGTCCCTTCATTATATCTTCTTTTTGTTTATTGTTCCTTTTAATGATCAGATCATGGATTTTTTTAATCAAGGTTTTCATCTTGGTCCCTTTCTGAGTAATCCTTTTTAGAGGAGTTGTGGGTTTGAGGTGAAACTTTCTTAGTTTGATTCTTCATTTATGAAGAGTTTCTTCTGGATCTCTAAATTGAGATTCCTTGTGAGAAATGTAACTTACGCAGGTCTCCAGGTGGTTTTTCTTTGCATGTCAAATGGTCAGATCAGACACCACCTGTTTGATCACCTTCTTCCAGATGCTGCTGCTTCCTGGATACAACTTTTGATCTACCTTTTGAATCTAGGCTCAGTGTTGCAAATCTGAACCTGGGTTATCCTGGGTGCTAGCAAGGACAGGACCAGCTGATGCCTGGCCCAGGAACTGCTCCAGTTGGGGATGCTCCTTTGGTTGGCCCTAGGCATGTGCTGGGGCCTGTATCAAAAGAAGCCTGGGCCTGTCCTTCAGCTGGTTGGATTTGCTCAAGAGGGTGGTCCTACTGGTGGTGTTCTGAGCACCTGCTGGCCAGGACCAAAAGAGTCCCAAACCGGCACTCAGGGTGTCAGGTAGTTGGGGGGTGTTCTTGGCAGGGATCCTCCTCTGGTAGACCTGGGGGTATGTGCTGGGTCCTGGGCCAGAAGAGGCCTGGGCTGTTCCTTCAGCTGGGCAGGGGCTGCTCCCAACAGAGGTCTTACTGGTGGTATTCTTCTCTTAATTGTTTCATACCTCATATGTAAGTTTGATATCAGTCACTTTATGATTGTATTATTTTGCTTAAAATACAATGCCATTACTTGAGTAGCTTGTGCTTTGCCTGGCATCATTTCATTTATTCATTCTATTTGCCCATCTGTGTTACGATCCATTTCCTAGCTTTCTTGATTTCCACCACTCCTGATTAAGTCCTTAATTCTAGTTTTTTCCTGTGTTAGCTTATTAATTATGCACTAGTCTATAATCTGGCAAGAATTATTTCTTCAAATTCCTTAAAGAATATTAAATTTTTGTTTTGGGGTTGTAACTCAGTGAGTGAGCATTTATGAAGCATGCACAAGTCCTGCCTCTATTCCTGGTTCTATAAAAATGAAATTTACTACTCTAGTGAAACTATAATCCTTTTGTCACATTTTTTCAGTTTCTTTCCTTTCAGTACTGCTTTTCACATTCTCTCTTTTTTTATATCTCCAGCTACAAGACAATAAACCCTTTATTGTGAAGACAGTGTTATTTTTCAATAATTCATTAGATAAGAATCCACCTTTTAAACATCTCTGCATTTCCAGTTGGGCATTTGTTCCCTCCATGAGCAGGTGTTTGATTAGCATTTCTTTCAGAGAAGTGAGAAGAAACAGCTTTAAAAAAATCCCACAATATTTTCTTTTTAACTTTTTCTTTCTTTGTTTGGGACTAAAAATACTTTTAAATTTCTTACTCAGAAAATTATTTATCTTAAAAATTAATTTTTCCATGTAAATACTCCCAAACCACTTTTGAACTCCACAAGTATTATAATTTGGGAGTTAGTTTCATTCACCATGTTCCGTATTGTTTTAGAATAGGTATTCATCTTAAATTATAAACTATTTCCTCAAGAAAAAATAGTACTATTGTTTCTTTTTCAATTCAAACCTTAATTTATTTTTCCATAACACAATGTTATGTTGACATGCCCTATTTTGCAATAAAAATAATAAAAGTGCCTTATTGTAAATGGAACATATTTAAAGCATGTATTTCAACATGTTTACAATGAATATCATTTAATGGAAATTACCTTCATTATTTAGTGTCAGACTCAGACATTTGCTGTCAGTTTTTGATCTTGAACAATTTTTAACATTTGTGGAATCATGTCATCATTGATCTTCACCTTGATGTTTTATAATATGATTCCAAAGCTGACATTTTCAATTTGAAAGCAAAAGGAGCTTCCACTTTCAATTTGGGTGTAATAACTTATGAAGACAAACATGGCCATTGCAGCAACCTAGCAGAGAACAAAGAGTGCGTTAGATTTCATGTTCATGGTGACCCCAGAGAAAGATGGATGGAGGGAAGCCCAGGTGATCTAAAGCTACAGAAGAGAAACATGGCTGTGTAGGTGAGAGACTACTTGCCTCTTACTTTATTCGAAATGGCACAAAGGAGGTTCAAAACCAGAGATGTTTTCAGGAAGCAGGAGTATTAAAAATACTACAGTCTGGACCAGGGACACAGAAAAGCTGCTATCTCCAGGATGTTTGTGAGCCTAAAGCCTTTGCAATTTGTACCTTTTGGGAGGTTATAGCATATACTTAGTTATCAATACCTGTTGACTTCAGAAGGAAATTATAAAACAATGGCAATGCACAGAGAATGAAAATAGCTGCAAAATAGTCTTCAAGTAAACAGCTTCCCAGGGAAAAGAAAGAAAAGGGGGAAAATTTTTTTAGAAAGCCTCTGGATGTTCTGCTCATAAATCTCTGTTCTCTTAGGTCTCCCAGCACACGCATGTTAAGCAAACAAGCAGATAGATTAGTTCCTTGTGTTTATCAGGTTTTATCTCCATGGCTAAATTAAGAAAAGCACAGTTTCTCAAGGAAAGGCGTTTCACACAAGGGAGGAGAATTTTCGTTACTTTTGGAGAGCTCTCTCCAGCTTCGTATTCTCCAGAGATTCTATTAAATTTGAAGGTCCCCAGAGCTGGAGTTGTAACGCATGCAGGGACATCTACTGGGGAAGAGAATCTAGCTGAGCTTGCACACTTCCATGGAGCCTCCTTAAGAGATGGACAGGAGCTGAGTCCTGAACACAAGGCTCGGGTTCTTCCTGGAAATTGACTGTGGTCTGGGATGGGAAAGGTACTGGATCAGAAAGCAGAGGGAAACCTCTCCCATTCCAATGGGACTCTCTCCATGATGTTGTGTGCTTGTCATTTGTGTGTCTGAGGTGTGGCCCTGGGCTCCCCCTGCATCTCCTGCTGACCTTCCCAACATCACATCTGCCTTTTGGTCAGCATCATCTTCACCTGGACTATGAGGCCTCTCCTGAGTGACCATGTCTCTCAAGTCATCCAGGCATCTGATGAGCGCAGAGTCCCCTATGGAAGCTCAGCTGTGCCCTGCTGGACTGATGGGAACATGTGAGACTGGCTGAGGTGCATTTAGCCAGGATCTTCACTAACCATTAAGGTAGTGGAGACAAAGAGCCGTGCACAATGCTCCCCTCCACAAGCACCTGCAGGACACCAGGGCACAACCTTGATGGCCTACAAGTGACCTTTTTCAACTATGAGTCTTCCAGAGATGGACAGGGTTACAGGAAGGATAGTAGAGTCTGCATACTCGCCACATCCCTGCTGGATACTGGAAAAATGAGAGAGAATGTAAGATTAAGCAAAAATATTAGAAGCATTTACTGATTTTCCTTTTTCTATTTATTGTGAGTTAAGTTATTTAACGTATTTGTGATTATGTTTGTACCCCAATTTAAAAGAACAAAGTTTGCAAGAGAAAGTGACCTCTAGAAGTTACCTATCCAATACCACTCCTGTGCCAGTGTCTGCCTCAGAGCACAGGTCCTGGCAGGTTTTGCAATCCTAACTTGCAGCCTTGGGTGTTTATTCTGAAGGTGCTTGGATCACCACTGTTAAGTTCAGCACCTGCCAAGCCAGGCTGCTGCAGCTGATGGGGCCCTTAATCGGTTTTGCTTGAACTGTGGCTGATGCCGTGATGGTCCACAGACGTCAGCTGCACCCTGTTCCCCTATGTCCCCTGCATCTTCCTCTCAGAGTCAGAGAATCTGCTGTATCTGTGCCCAGACAAGCCACCCATGTGGCAGCTGAGCCACTCCAAGCAGGCAGGTATATGTTTGGAGCTGCACCACTGTGGGAGGATCATGTGTAGCTTGCCAGCAGTAAAAGATTCCAGCATCCTCAGGCTCCACCCTGCTGATTTTCAGGGTGAAACCTGTCCCTGACCCAATGCCACTGAACGTCTGGGACCCAAGAGCATCTGTTGGAAACCCTATATGTTAGTCCCCGTGGAGCCTGGCCTGGCTTGTGTACAACCCAATACAAATAGGTTTTTCCATTAGTGTCTAGGAGGCTCTGACTGGACCTGCAGAAGATGAAGGCAGTCTCGCCAGGGGTGACAGACAGGGATTGAGGATTCTGGGTCAGCACAACATCCCCACTGGTTCCTGCGGTAAAAAAAGAGAAATGCAAGGTTAGGTACAACTTGTACACACATTTTTGTAATTTTTCCTTATTTTGTATATTTCTGACTAAGTTACATTTTAGTTCTTATTAATACACTTGAGTCTTTTTAAAATTGAATAATTTAAGTTTTGTAAGCTTTCTTACCCTCACTGGAATTCACCTACAGCATGACCCACCTTCTGTGTGACAATCTTTATTGTGCAATGGATCCTTGCCTCTTCTGTTATCTTCTGTGTCACAGATCTCAACCTCACCTGCCTCATCCTGGGAGACAAGACCTGTATATCTCTCAAGTGGGGCCCCAGAGCTCACCTCCCTCCCCATTCTCCTTCCTCAACTCCCTCTGTCCTCACCAGGGAGCCAGAGCATCAGCAGCCCCAGGAGCTGAGCAGGGAGCCTCATTTTGAGAAGCTGAGCTGAGGAGTCCTGGTCAATCAAAGCCAGGTTAGAGCTGAGCTTTTATCTCAGCCTTGCAGGAAGGTCCTCCTTAGGGAGCAGCATGCAAATCCTATGGTGGGTGCAGTGGTATAGAAAGAGAAAAGGCAGGGTGGCTGGCGGTGTGAGCCCAGTGACATAAAAATCTTCTACACATGGAGGAAATCAGTAGAGATAATGTCCATGCTGCCTATAGCAGTGGCGAGGCAGCCCCCTTTTGAAAATGTGGGTCTGTTGGAGGTCACGGTGAACATATGCAGCCACCCTAACATAGCTGAGACCCCAGGTTATGGAGGTTGCTTGTAGATTAATCTCTTGCAGGAGGGGTTGTATTCCTTACTCCCAGGTAATGGGGGAAGTTCACAAGTAAAGTATTCTCAGTTTTCTTTTGGTACCAGGGATTGAACCCAGGGGAGCTCAACCACTAAGCCACATCTCCAGCCTCTGTTACATTTTATTATAAGACTGGGTCTCCCTAAGTTACTAACGTCAGCTTTGAACTTCTTCCCCACACCCCCCACCCACACCCCACTCCCGCTTCCTCGGTCTTCCAAATTCCTGTGTTTACAGTCTTGTGCCAGCATGCCTGGCTGATCTGAATTTCCTGCCAGCAACAGCTTGTAGTTGAGCTAGTTCACGTGCTTCTGGTGTCTGCTGTTATGTTACAAATATGAGAATGTCAGACAGTCTTTACCTTAGCCTAGCAATGAAATAGGAGTACTAGAGTCTCAAAAACATTCCACAAGGAGAAAAAAAAAATCTGTCTTTTGTCTAGAGTGCCAGTAGCCACCTTTTAGGACAGGAAGAGAAGGGGCCATGTCCCCCTGAGATAGTGAATGTGAGATTCCCAGAAGCTAGATTTATAAACTGGAGAATATCCTGTCCTACTCATCCCTGTGTGTAGGATACATCAGAGTCATCCAACATTTCCCCGGAGAAGTAGTCCCTGAGGCCACAAGGTAGAGTGGAGTAGGGAGGATTTTTTTGTTAGCTTTTTCTAAATGTAAAAGTCTCCTTTATGCATGAAGGGCAACTTGATTCTCCACTGCAGGTGGCTTAGTTTACAATGGACATTTCCCCCACTTTTCTTTCCCCTCATCCCCTCCCTAGCAGGAGGGGAAGCAAGATGCACAGTCTTCCTGTCCCAAGTGAGGCTGTCCTGTTCTTCACTGCCTAGAAGTGGGTCATTGCCCACTAGAATGAAGAAGCTCCAGCCTAGGAACAGGAGCATTGATTCTCTGAGACACCTGAGGGACACTGCTTAATTCTAGCTACTAATCATATTTGGGCCCCAGCCCTGTGCTCCCCTTTTAGAAGCACTGTGTTCCCTGGACAGCCTCTGGGACAGGAATCCCTGTGTTTCTCTTTGCTGGCCAAATAAAGAACACTTTATTTCTCAAAGCCTTGTCCTCACGATTAGATTTTTTTTTTTTTTTAGAATGGGAGAGGTTGAGACAGAGAAACTGGATCAATTTTATTTATTTTTTCATTTGGCTTTTGTTTTTCTGACCCTTAATGTGTATATGCTGGTGGAATTCAAACTCAGGTTCTCATGCGTGCCAGGTAAGCACTCTAACTGTTGAGACCCTGCCCCAGTGTATGGACTGATAAATGAGGAGCCCATCTACTAAAGCAGCTTGACCATAACCCAAAAGGATGCACCTTCTGTCCTGTGAGGTGATGGGCACCACTTGCGAGTCCCTAGAGGAGGCTGAGAGGTTCATCCAGACAACCCTTTACTATGTTATTCCCTTTCCATGACTGGGGCCTGTGGAACAGAGGGGTGGCACTGGCTGACTCCTGGAGGATGGAGAAACTGCAGGTCATCTCCTGATCAACCTCAATGTCAACCCTAAATCTGTATCCTCCTCAGAGTCTGTTCACTCTGGTTGGTTGAACCTGTCTGACCTGTCTAGTACAGAGTCCAATGTGGGCCTCTTCACCAATGTGAGCAGGTCCATGGACAATGATGGTGGATACACTGTGGAAATGAACAGGAAATGCTGAGGGCCAAGGCTCTCCACCAGGTACAGCAGCCCAGAAGTCCAGCTAATGGCTCTGACCAGAGTTCTCCCACTGTCCAAAGGGAAGAAGAGAACCCACTGACTCAAAATACAATTTCCTGAAAGGACATGCATGGAGTTCACTGGAAAGAAAGAGCACTCCTCACGCAGAAAACAAGGGCAGTGAACACATCCTAGAAATAAGGACATTGACACAGGCTGTGGCCAAACCAGAGCCACTGGGAATCATGCACTGTTTGGTGTTTGGAAGATTGATACTTATGTGGCCAGGGAAAATGAGGCTTCTGATAGGGCAGCAGAAAGAGTCCCAAAGTCTGAAGCGGTGGCTCCATGGTTAACGGCGCTTGCCAGGCATGGGCAAGTACACGGGTTCAAACCCCAGCAACCATGTACACAACTAAGTGTCAGAGCTGCAAAAGCCATGTGAAAAACTCAATAAAAATTGATTCTGTCTTTATCCTTCTTTTCAAAAAAAAAAAAAAAAAGGCTTCCAAAAACTGTTCATGTGGACACTAAAACCATGGCTTAAAGTAGACCAATACAATCCTCTATCCTCTTTATACTGAAGAGGATGAGAATCAGGTCCAAGAATGGGGTTTGAGTCCTGGGAGACAGAATCTTCAGGGCCTCATCCTCCTGCCTGAAGCTCTTGTCTGACCCTTGAAAAACACCCACAGGAAAGTCCCCACTGCAGGTGGGGTGTCCTGATGAAGTTCATTAAACCCCACATACAAAGGCCAGGCCTTCAACAGACTACTCTATGGGTAGCTTAGACTGAAACTTAGGCACCCCAGACAGTCTGAGGATGGAAGGGAACTCAGTGTAAGAGATACAACATGTGGAAATTAGAGCCCCTTCATGATTGGCATATAGATTTTACTCAAAAGCTCCATTTCCACCACTTCCCCCCAAACCTGTAGATACTTTCTTGTACTGATAAACGCCTTCTTGGGATAAATTGGGAACACAAAGCTTTAGAGATAACCCAATCCCTGTAGGGGAGTGTTCTCAAGACATGGGTTCCATCCTCTGTGCAGTGATGAGGACCATCTTTATGGTAAAGAGACCCAAAAAGTGAGCAAAGCACTGGATGTCCCAGGGAGGCTACACACAGCCTGGAGACCAGCTGCTCTCTGACTACGCATGACTGTGGGAGCCTCAGGTCCTGTGAAGTAGTGTGAAGGATGTCCTTCCTGGGGCCTTGGGGAGAGGGGAAATGTGGCTTCAGCAGAAGACACTAGGTTAAAAGTGTATTGCAGCAGTCAGTCAACTATTAACTGCCATGCTCGAGTGTGCCCTTTCAGGTCCACCAAGGCTGGAATCACCTCTCCACCCCTTCTGGTAAGTTCCCAGAGGAAAAGGTTACAATGATGGGTAAAAATCCTCCATTCTAGGAGACCCTCCATCATCCACCCAGCAGGAAGCAGCTGGAAGATATGTCACACTGAAGTGGCAGAAGTTGACAGTGGGGAAGTGCTGTGAACACAATCTGTGCTGCTTGGCTTCAAGTGGTTTATTTTAAAAGTAAGCTTTTCCTTGTCTTGGTCTTCTACTCCCCCCATCCCCAGGAGCCAGGGAAATGGGACAAAGGCTAAACCCTCATGTCCTTCACTGCCTGCAAGAATGTCAGCACAGTGAGAATAAGGAAGATCCAGACCTGGGAGCTGGAGCATGGGCTCTCTCAGGGACACCTGATGGACACCCATTAATTCCATCTACTGATAGGGTGTGGACCCCAGCCCCGGTGTTCCTGTTTTAAAAGCCCTGTGTTCCCCCAGGTGGAATCACAGTCACCTGTGTTACTCCTTTTTAAAATTATTTTATTAGTGCATTAGTTGTATATAATTCTTGGGTTCATTCTGACAAGACCCTCCAGGGATGAAGTGTGATTTACTCCATTTCAGTCCCCAGTGTCTTCCTTTCCTGCCCCTCCTCTCTACTTCTATTTTCTGCCTCTACTCTACCAATTTTTCTTTTGCTTGTTTTGTTATTTATTGTTCATTGGTGCTTTCTACATAGACACAAAGGTGGAATTCACTGTGGTGCATTTGTATGTGCACACAATGTGGTTCTGATAAATCCATTGTGCATTTCTTCCCCTTTCTTGACCCTCTGCCCTCCCTCTTGAGCTCCTTTGACTCCACTGATCTTCCTTATATTTTTAATCATTTTTTTAAAGAGAGAGACAGGGACACACACACACATGTAGAAAAAGAATAAAGTTTTTGATTTATTTTTTTCATCTGACCTTTGTTTCTCCAAAACTTACTTGTTTATGTGGTGCTGGGCTGGGCTGAGATTTGAACCCAGGTCTCACTCATGATGGGTAAGCACTCCAACTGAAGGGGTCACTGCTCTAAACCCTTCCTTATTTTTTTTTAAGCAATCTGAATGTGTCTTTTTCTACCCACCATGTATGCTGTTCTATTTTTTTGGATTATAGAGAGGTATTTTTCCCAAAGGTGGAATGATCTTCCTTATATCTCTGTGATATCTGATTCCCCACTATTCCATTTGTTTGAGCTGACTTCCACATATGATAGAAAACCTTTAACCCTTGACCTTCTGAGTATGACCTTTCACTTGACATGTGGTTCTCCAGTTCCGTCCATTTAACAGCAAATGCTGTAATTTCATTCTTTAAGACTGAGTAATACTTCACCTTATATATACAGTATTTGCATAATTTATTCATCTGGGTGGCTCTATCACTTGAGTATTGAGAATTGGGCTGCTATAAAGTATGCCGGTATGACTGTAGTCTGCTGATGTTAGTTATTTTGGAGAAAGTTTGGAGTGTAATAGCATGATCAAATAGTTGTTCTATACCTGGTTTTTTTTTAAGGAAACTCCATACTGTTTTCCAGAATATGTGTACAAATTTTAGTCCCACTGACAAAGGATGGAAGTTCCTTTTCCACACATCCTCACCAGCCTTACTGTTCTTTGTATTCTCGATTTTGGCTATTATGACTGTAGGTGGGGATTCTCAATGTAATTTTGATTTGCATTTTCCTGATTGCCAGAGATGTCTAATACTTTTTCATACGTTTGTTAGCTGTTTTTGTTTGTCCTCCTGAGAAATGTTTAGTTCATTTGCCTATTTGTTGATTGGGTTATTTGGGTTTTGTTGTTGTTTTTACAGTTCTTTATATATTATGAATATTAATCTCCTGCCAGAAGAGTAATGCACCAAGATTTTCTCCCATTCTGCTGGCTTTCTCTTCATGCTTAGTAATTTTCTCCACCATATATAATCTTTAATATGATGGCATTCTGCTATTGATACTTGGATTTATCTCTTGAGCTTCAGTGATCTTGCTGAGGAATTTGTTGCCTGCACATATGTCCTGGGTTGTTGACTGTTTTCAAATAGCAGTTGTAGAATTTGTGGTCTAATTCCTAGGTCTTTGATCCATTTTGATTTGACCATTGTGCAGGGTGACAGGTAGGTATGTAATTTTGTTTCTCTGTGTATTAATATCTTGTGTTTTCCTCACCAGTAATTGAAAGAGCTCTTTTCTCCAACATATATTTTTGGCTCTTTTGTCAAGTGTCAGATGTGGGTTTGTATCTGTGTCCTCTGCTCTGTTCCATTGGTCTTTTTGTCTGTTTAGATACCAACACTATGATTTTTTTTAACCATAACTCTGTAATATAGTTTGAGATCCGATGTGGTGATGCCTCCAGCATTGCTCTTCTTCTTCTTTTTTTTTTTTTTTTTTTTTT